>CAUYUJ010015040.1:255000-277500 GCA_963575745.1 Prorocentrum cordatum
GCGAAGGGCCCGACCACATGCAGATGCGAGTCACACAAGAGCGAAGTTTGTGAATTGGCGGTAGTGGTGCCTCGTGGCTGTCGTCGTCGTCGGCGTCGGCGTCGGAGTCGGCGTCGGCGTCGGCGTCGTCATCGTTGTCGTCGTCGTCGTCGTCGTCGTCGTCGTCGTCGTCGTCGTCGTCGTCGTCGTCGTCACCGTCGACGTGTGCGTCCCGCCCTCCTCGACCTCGCCCTCCTTGGCTCAGCTCCCAATGGCTCTTTCGCAGATGTCACCAAATGGCGGTGAACATGCTAAAAACATTACAGTGGAAAGGTTGACATGGAGGTGGGAGCAAACTGGGAATGGCGGGCTCATCCGATAGTTTTGCAGGGCGAAACAAAAGGGGCGCCATCCCCGCCTGCCGTCGACAGAGCCCGCCACCCCGGAGACTAGGACACCCAATCCTGTCCCGCTCGCCACCTCAAGGGAATCGACCTCCCCAAATACGCTCCCGTAGTTGGGTCGATCCTTCGCGTGAGCTTCCAAAAGCTTACTACCTTCTCCTTCGTGCTAAGGCCCCCCACACACCTGTCACGCAGGAATCGCGACCTGGAGGACCCAAACGCTCCGCACCGGCTGCAACAAGCCAGGCGGCCTACGCCGAGCCAGACACTGTGGGTCATGCGTGAGGCCCTCGCAGTACGCGGCGCACCGCCGCACGTCAAAACTGAAATAGCACTCCTGGATTGTCCTGGGCCTCCTCGTCCTCGTCCTCCTCCTCCTCCGACGCAGTGTCTCCTCGTCCTCGTCCTCCTCGTCCTTGTCCTCCTCCTCGTCCTCGATGCAGTGTCTCCTCGTCCTCGTCCTCCTGCTCCTCCCCCGCCCCCTCCTCCTCCGACGCCGCCTCTGGAGGTCCGCAAGGCCTCGCAGAATTCCCCATGCGGACGCGCCCGCTGGGGCGCTGGGTGGAGACCCCTGTGGGCCACGAAACGCTTGACAGGTGTGCCAAAGTGCGGTGGCGGCGGCATGCGACCCTTCCCGCTGGGGCCTTCGATGTGGCTCCCTGTGGGGCCACGGAACGTGTCACGGGTGTGCAAGATTGCGGTGGCGGCGACATGCGACCTTTTCCACTGGGGCACTCGGTGCAGGTCCTTATGGCGCCACGAAGCGTGTGACAGGTGTGCGGTGGCGGCGACATGCGACCTCTCCCACTGGGGCCGGTGTGGCTCCCTGTGGGGCCACGGAACGTGTCACGGGTGTGCCAAAGTTCGATGGCGGCGGCATGCGACCTTTCTCACTGGGGCCTTCGGTGCAGCTTCACCATGGGCGGAAGAAGGCATGCAGGTGGAGCTCCGTATGGGGCCACGAAACGTGTGAGGTGTGTGTGTGTGCCGAAGCAGAGACTACTGGGGTAGGAGTGAAGATGGGAAGGAGGAAGGAAGACCCAACACCACAGGGTCGTTGGGAAAAACTCAACATTAGACACTGGTCCCTCGGAGAGGCAGGGACCTCTAGGACCCGCGTTTTGACAAAGCACGACCAATACTCGTTCGAACCGTGCTCCGTCGAACCGTCAGCCCACCCTGCCCTCTCCACCAATTCCATGGGGTTCACTCATTCTGCGAGTCGCTTCTTGACGGCAATGGGTCCCGAACGGCCTCTGGACGCCGAGAACTGCGAAAAACCTCAGTCACATTTGTTCCCCAGTCGCCAGTGGTCTGGGGAGGGGGATGCAGAGTAAGGGGAGGGACGTGGTCTGGCGCCGCCGCGCGACCGCTCAATGCATCGGAAACCGCGGTCCAGACTTCCAGGACGACGTGGCGAATCAAGGGGGCGCGACAAGGCAGCAGTGGGAGGCACTTGCTGCTTCCATCTTTCCCCTGCTCCAAGTGCTCGTGCTGTGACCGATGCGACAAAGGGGGCGACTAGCCCAGGGGAGAGCGCAATACATGTATCCAAGGGCGCTGATGGTCCATGCCTTCGGCACGGCTCCCTGGCGAATACGAGTCATGCCCGCCCGTGGGCTACTCGCCCCTTATCGTCGTCTCCGATGTGACAGCTGTCGGCGGAAACGCACAGAACAAGACCAAAACAAACAAAACGCAACTGAAGGGCCACGAAAGCGCACCCTGTGGGCGCGTGGTGCGCAAGCGGCCTCGGGCGGAGGCCCGTCGGTGGGCGGTGGCCCAGCGTGCCCGCCGTTGCTGCCGCGCTGGCCGGGCGGCTGCGGCGCTTGGCCCACAACGAACGAGTCACAAGCCCGGCGGGCGACAAGAAGACAGAGGGCCGCACGCGAGATGGCATCGACGACCTCACGCCGCGGCTCACACGGGTCGCCAGCGTGGCGCGCCACATCGGAGAGGAGGGCGCTTGCGCGCGACGCTCACGCGCCAAGGGCCGCGCACACGGCCCCGTTTTCGATCCTCGCTCGAGTGGCGATGCCCGCGGCGCTTCGCGGGCCGCCCACCGGGGAGCGGGGCGACGCCCCGAGCGCTTTTTGGTAGTGCTATCCGCCCGATCGACCCGAGATTGAGATGGCGAGCGGGAGTCAGGTCGAAGATGGGGGAAACAATTAGAACTCCAACAAATTGTCAAATATCGAGGAGGAGGGGGAGGAGGAGGAGGAGGAGGAGGAGGAGGAGGAGGAGAGGAGGAGGAGGAGGAGGAGGAGCAGGGGGGAGGGGGGGAGGAGGAGGAGGAGGAGGAGGAGGAGGAGGAGGAGGTGGAGGACGAGAAAAAAACAAAACTTCCCTCGAGGAGCCGTCGCGGCAGGCCGAGCGGACCGCGCAGCGGAGGGGGCGGCCCCGGCGCGCGCGACGGCCGGGTGCGCTGCGCGGCGTCCCTCGCGTCCGCTGGGCAGGGCGGCGCTTGCCGGGGCCCCCGCGGCGGAGGCAGCCGTCGCTGGCGGGCTCGTTGTCCAACGCCACCGCCAGGAGGAGGAGGAGGAGGGAGTCCTCCTCCTCATCTTCCTCCTCCTCCTCCTCCTCCGCCTCCTCCTCCTCCTCCTCCACCCCCTCCGACTTATGGTGATGGTGGTGGAAGACAAGCCCATCGCTCGCGGCCAAGGTGCTGCTGGACTCCATGGGGACGAGCTCAGCAAAGAGCGGGCGGTTTGTGAAGTGCGGCGGCGGAGCTCTGCGGCACGAAGCACGCCAGCGCGCAACTGGAGGCGGCGACCCGGTGCGACACCCAAATCTGCCGACCCTGTCGGCGTGGTGAGCGTTTTCTTATTCGGCCTTTCGACATTGGGAGGAAGGAGGGGCCGAGATGGAGGATCTGGCTCTGGACCTCTGCGTAGTGCCACTGTTTGCAGCAGTACGTCCTGTGGGGGGAGACCCCACCTGCTCGAAAAAGGTGCCGAAAACAGCCAAGTTCTACTCTAGGGGGGAGGGGGAAGGGGGGGTGCGAGGGCCCGCGCCGATCGGCAAAACAATGAACAAGAAAAACATTCACGTGTGTGAGGGGCTTGTCTGTTCGAGTCGTCGTCTCCGTCAGTCGTCGTCTCTGTCGTCCCCTTTCCCTGTCACGCCCTTCAAACTGCCCAAGAGGCCTCCGATTCGCCCCGAGAAGTATCCAAGACCACTCCCGAGGGGGCCCCAAGAGGCAACATGAATTGATGCTGCTTGGGTTTTTGCTGCGGATTTTGGCGTTCTCGCATTTTCCTCTTCCCGCAGCTCGAAGACGGCCCCAAAACCCCCCAAGATCGACCCACGACGACCCAAGAGGCCCCGCAGGCGGCTCCAAGAGCGTGCCCAGACGGGGGACCCGAGCGGACATTTCGAGCCTTCGGCCCCGAGAGGCTCCCAGGAGGCCCAAGGAGGTTCCCAAGAGGCCCCAAGAGGCCCACAAGAGGTCCCCAGGAAGCCCGAAGAGGCCCCTCAGAGGCTCCCAAGGGCCCCGAAGAGGCTCCCAAGAGGCCCCCTAAACTCCTCCCCAGAGGCCCTCGAGAGCCTTCCGAACAGATCCCAAGAAGCATCCCTGAAGACTCTGGCCCACGTCAGCGTCGTCGCCGTCGCCGTCGCCGCCGCCGCCGTTGTCGTCGTCGTCGTCGTCCTCCTCCTCCTTCAGGGTGGGCGGCGCCGGCCGTAAGGCCTTCGCAAGAAATCGGCACGGGGCTGAGGAGCGCCTCGGCACGGTGCTGCAGACGGCATCGCGCGGCCAGGCAGGACGCAGGACGCGGCGGCGCCTCGGCTCGAGGCGGCAGGGCGCTGCTGCCAGGAGCCGCGCGGCGGCGCGCGGGGCAGCGGCAACTGCGGAGCAGGGGGCCTGGGCGCCCGACGGCGTGAAGCCAGGGTGCGGAGCTCCTCGGCGCGGAACGCATCGGTGCGAGACTGGCGGCGGCGATCCCACGACGACCTCCGCAGAGCACTTCGGCGTGGCAGCTGCCCAACTTCGCGCTGCGCGCGGTGCGATGCGCGTCTGTGCTCACAGGCCTCGCGCTGCCGCCCTCGAAGAGGCTCCTGGAGACCCCACCGGAAGCCAAGCAGGAGCGCAGGAACGTCCAAAAACATGGATCCTCCAGCATCGAACCCTCGCCCCCCAGTCCTTGCCCAGCACCTGCGCCCACGCTGTGAAATCCCTGCCCCCCCGCGCCCATGCCGGGCCACCTCCAGCGGTGTTCCTGGAGACCATGTTGCCGCCGACGACGCGGATGGCGACGCGGAGCCTCTGAGGAGATGGGCAGGTGAGCGACGAAACTAAATGGGTCTTACGCGACATGGCATAGCGACCTCACGCCGCGGCTTACGCGGGCCGCCAGCGCGGCACGCCACACTGGAAGCGAGGGCGCTCACGCGTGACCTTACGCGGGCAGCTCACGCGCAAATGCCGATGAAGACGAACCCGTTTTCCTTCGTCGCTCAGGTGGCGCGGGTCTCCTTCGTCCCTCGCCCTCCTCCTCATCCTCCTGCTGCTCCTGATCCTCCCACGGGGCACAGCATCATCCTAACATACGTCTCGTTGCCTCTGTTCCCCCCCTTGAAAGCCTTTTGGCGCCCCCCACCTGCGGGTCCAAGACGGCCTGGTCCCAAATCAGTGGTCCTCGGAAGGCCAAAGAACTGCTATCGGCGAGGCGCAGCTGCTCGAGGGCACCCCGAGGCTGGAAGATCCCGCCGGGGTCCCACTAGAGCGCTGGAACAGCGCTCGGAACCCCACGTTGCAGCGCGCTGGGGAGGGGATCGGGGATCTGCGCCTCGGAGATGGGCATGCATGAGCGAAACGAGTCCTGCGGCAAACGGGTCCTGAACCCTGGGGGCTCTCCCCGGGGCGATACTCCTATCCCGAGTCGTCGTTTGACCGTCCTGGCGCCCATGGAGGGCCCCCGGAGCCCGACAGAGAGCACCCAACCTGAGGAACCGCTTCCCTGAGGCTCTGAGGACCCCTCACGCCGCGTACAAAAACGCGAACAAAAACGCCGCGTACCCGCGCGGCCGCTCCCGCCCCGCATGACGAGGCGCTGCGAGCCCCAAAGCCGTGTGGTGACGGACCGCGTGAAGGCCTCGGGACCCCCGGCGACCTCACCAGGCGGCCTGTCGCCGCACGGCTTTTGGACCTCGGAGGCCCCAGGTCGCCCGGGTCAGAGACATCCTCGGAGCACGGCTGTCGAGTCCCGAGAACGCGCCGAAGCCCCACTGACTCACCAAGCGGTGCGGTCACCACACCGCCTGTGGGAGAAGCAGAATCATACGGCTAGGCACTCCCTGGACCTCTCCCGGGGTGGCGTTCGGACCAAAGCTTCGAGGCGAACCCAGCGGTGGCGACGAGGGCCTCCCAGGAGGCCCAGGCAGGCGAGAACGGTGCAAGGCTGGCGGTATCGAGGCTCTCCCCTCCGCTGGCTCACCACGCGGTGTGGCCACCACGCGCGCTCTGGGTGCCCCCCGAGGAGAGCGGCGGCGGCGGCGGCAGGCCGGCGGCGGCGGCTTGCCCGCAGGGCGGGGGAACCGCCGCGGCGCCGGGCCCTGCTCCACGGCCAGGCGGCGGAGCCGTCGCCGCGGGCCTGCGGGGGAGGCGCCCCCCCCTCGGAGCGCGCTCGGCCTCCGAAGCCGAGCTCGGCCGCCGCGCCCTCCGCCGCCCAGCACGGGGACGAAGCCAGGACGAGGAGAAGCTCGGGCGAGGGCAAAGCGAGAATCTCGTAGATCTGGCGGCTCTGGAGGATGTCTCGGGCGCCGCGCGGCCTTCTCAGAGAGCTCTGGAGCGCCCTGACAGCGTTCCAGAACGCTCTGGAAAGGAGTTATCCTCGTCCGCCCCTGCACACTCCTTTCTCTGCGGCCGCGGCTGGGAGGTGGGAGCCACCGTGGATTTCTCCGCGGTGGCGCTTCTCTTCCAGCCGCGGCCGCGGTCGCTGTCGCTGCTGCGGCTGCGGCTGCGGCTGGAAGAGGGGAAACTACGGAGACAAGGAAGCTGCCACACACCTGCGCGCAAGAGCTTAGGGCTGAGGGTTTCGGGTTCCGCCCCGACGGGGTGGTGCAGAAAGCTGGCCCGCTCGGCAGCCACACGGCCGGGGCCCCGTGCCCGCTCTGCCTCTGGACGACATCAGGGGCCGAGCGGGCTCAGGAGGCGAGGCCGCGGGCCCGACCGCTCGGCGCGGCTCGTCTCGATCGAGGCTCGAGGCTCGACGGGGAGGTCTCTCCTCGCTGGCCCCTCGAGGCGAGGCCCGCTGCGGGCCCCGGGCAGGACCTCCGGGAGGACTCCCTGGAGGCCCTCGGGAGGACCTGCGCAGACCCTGGGAGGCCTCCAGGGGCGGCCGCCGCCGCCGCCCACGGCAACGGCGATGGATCGATGGACCGATCGAGCTTCGAGAGAGTGCTCCGCCATGCCCGGCCCCTCGAGGCCGCGACTCGGGCCACGGGGCCGCCAAACATCGGCCAAGGATGGAGAAAATACTGTGCCAGCAGTGTCGACCACTTCCCCAGGGATTGTCTTTCGTCCCCGCCTCATTTTTGATAGCCCTGAGGCCCAAAAACGGCCCCCAGAGGCCGAAATTAAGAAAGATCACCCTGACAGCAGAATCGGGGGCATCCGAAAGCGGGTTGTCCAGCAGGGGGGTTCTGAACTCATGGCCGGAGGCATGTATGCGCGGCGGCCGTTCTGGACGATCCTGAGATCCCTGGCTCTCGACGAGGCGCAGATGTTGATAAGTTCCCCAAGAAACGAGAAAACGCCCAGGAGCCAACGAAAACGCCCGAAAACTTTCAAGCCTCTGTTCGGGAATCGACGCCTACCGACACAGCCGTTGTTGGGCAGGCGGCGTCTCAAACGGACAACGTCCATGGCGACGCCGACACCGAGTCCTGTTCAACATGATCCGGAGATGCCGTCCGTCTCCTCTCCTCCGATCGTACCGAACTGCAGGCCGGAGGATCGGGAGCGGCCAAGAGGGGGGTGTCCAAGAGGGGGGGGTGCAAATCATGACCGGCGGCATGTGCGCGGCCCAGCGTGGGGGCCAGGGACGTAATGGAATAAGAAGAGGCGCCATGAAATCTGGGGAAATATCATGGCCCACGCCATGATATCCCCCCCCTAGTCATCACCCCCCTCTTTGCCGCCCGCCGGAGGAGGAACGGGTTCGTGCCGGACTGGACGGGACCGGGATCGGAGGCGAAGCTGCCCCGCCGCAGGCCGCGACGGGCTGACGGGGGCGGGCCCTGCAGCCTACGGCGGGGGCGTACATAGGAGGCTTCCGACCCTGGAGGACTCGCCATCGGATGGGGGCGGCTGTGACGTCCCTGGTCGAGCCTCACCTCGTGTTTGGACGCCCGAAATGGGTACGGAAGAAATGGGTACAATGCCCAACAACAAGCGTTGTCCCAAACCAACAGCGGCCGCTGTTGGGCAGGCGGCCGTTTGTCTCAAATGGACCCAGGCCGCGGCGGCGCCGACGGCGAGTCCTGTTCAAAATGAACGGGAACTGCTGTTGGGCACTGTACCCATTTTTTTCTGTACCCATCTTCGGCTATACGCAAGAGTGACCATGGGTAAGAGTGGCCTTTGGTGCGCGACTTCTGGGGTGCCGCGGGGGACCAAACCTCAGCGCGCAAGCAGCTGCTGCTGCTGCTCCGTTCTCAGCCATCTGGGGACCCATCTGTGCCCGCACCACAGGTCACTCCGGCGAAAGGTCACTCTTGCGTCTAGTCGGCCATTTCGTTCGTGCTGATCGCGTGCCGAGGCGAGACGGTGACGGCGCCGGCGACCGAGGCGGCCGGCGGCGGGGGCTCCTCGAGCGCCGCGGCGGGCCCGGGGGCGCTCAGGAGCAGGGCGGCGGCGGCCGCGCGGGCTGCCCTGGGCGACGCGGGGGGGGGGAAGAGCCGCTGCCGCCGGAGGGCCCGCCGCGAGGGGCCCTCCGCGAGGGGGCCTCCGAGAGGGAAGGCCGCCGGGAAGGCGGTCGGGGGGCGGCCCTCGGGGAGGCCTCGCGGAGGGCCCATCGAGTGGCCTCCGGTGGGCCTTCGGACAATTTTTTTATTATTATTTTCTGCTTGTTTCTCTCTCGCTCTCTCTCTCTCTCTCTGTCTCTCTCTCTCTCTCTGTATCTATATACAACAAAAACAAAACAAAACAAAAAAAAAAAAAAACATGCCCTCCAGGAGGCCCTCCGGGAGGCCATCCAGGAGGTGGTCTTCGGAGAGCCGTCGGAAGGGCTTTGGGCGCCGTAGGGGGGGGGCCTCTGGACGGCCTCCACGGACCTCTGGATGCTTCTGGGAACCTCCGCAGTCGCCGCCGCCGCCGCCATCGCCGCCGTCGATGATCGAGGATCGCAGTCTTGGGTGTGCTTGGCCTTTTTTGGGAGAGGGATTAGGTCAGTCGGTCGCCAAACGAGTTTCCCAGACACCTGGTTGAAAAAATTAGCCTGGCGAAGGACCCAACCATATGCAGTTGTGAATGCCGCAATTGTGCTGGGTGGTGGCGGACATGCGGGCGGTGCCAGTGGGACCTTCGGTGGAGCTCCCTATGGGGCCACGAAGCGCTGTACTGGGTGGGTGAGACGCGGTCAGCAAGGGCTGTGCTGCGTGGTGGCGGACGCATGCGAGCGGTGCCACTGGGACCTTGGGTGGAGCTCCCTATGGGGCCACGAAACGCTGTACTGGGTGGGTGAAGCGCAGGCAGGGAGCAAGGGCTGTGCAGGGTGGTGGCGGACGCATGCGGGCGGTGCCGCTGGGACCTTTGGCGGAGCTCCCTATAGGGCTACGAAGCGCTGTTCTGGGTGGGTGAAGCGCAGGGAACAAGGGCTGTGCTGGGTGGTGGCGGACGCAAGCGGGAAGTGCCACTGGGACCTTTGGTGGAGCCCCCTATGGGGCCACGAAACGTGCGAGGGGTGTGCCAGAATGGGGTGTGGAACCGCATGCCAGCGCAGCCACTGGGGCCTTCGGTGGAGCTCCCTATGGAGCCACGAAACGTGTGAGGGGTGTGCCGAAATGGGGGGTGGAACCGCATGCGAGCGCAGCCACTGCGGCGTTCGGTGGAGCTCCCTATGGGGCCACGAGACGTGTGAAGGGCGTGCCGAAAAAGGGGGTGGAACCGCATGCGAGCGCAGCCACTGGGGCCTTCGGTGGAGCTCTCTATGGGGCCACGAACCGTGTGAGGGGTGTGCCGAAATGGGGGGGGAACCACATGCGAGCGCAGCCACTGGGGCGTTCGGTGGAGCTCCCCATGGAGCCACCCACGAAGCGTGTGAGGGGTGTGCCGAAATGGAGGGTGGAACCGCATGCGGGCGCAGCCACTGGGGCCTTCGGTGGAGCTCCCTATGGGGCCACGAAACGTGTGAGGGGCGTGCCAGAATGGGGGGTGGAACCGCATGCCGCAGCCACTGGGGCCTTCGGTGGAGCTCCCTATGGGGCCACGAAACGTGTGAGGGGTGTGCCAGAATGGGGGGTGGAACCGCATGCGGGCGCAGCCACTGGGGCCTTCGGTGGAGCTCCCTATGGGGCCACGAAACGTGTGAGGGGTGTGCCAGAATGGAGGGTGGAACCGCATGCGGGCGCAGCCACTGGTGCCTTCGGTGGAGCTCCCTATGGGGCCACGAAACGTGTGAGGGGTGTGCCAGAATGGGGGGTGGAACCGCATGCGGGCGCAGCCACTGGGGCCTTCGGTGGAGCTCCCTATGGGGCCACGAAACGTGTGAGGGGTGTGCCAGAATGGGTGCGGGAGGGGGAGGAGGGGGGAGGAAGGGGAGGAGGAGGAAGGAGGAGGAAGGAGGAACGCGGGGCGACGTCTCTTCAAAACGAGGACCCAACACCACAGGATGGTTGGGAATCATGTCGCCACTCCGGACTTCTGGAAGACGGTTGCGAGCGCCGGGATCCGTCAACATATGTCATCACGCCCCCCTCACACTCGAGCCATGCAACATCCACACGACGAGAGGCTCGCCCAGTCTGCGGCTGCCACGGATAGGCTGGCTAACCCTCAGGCCACAGCGGCGGCCGACACGAACGGGCAGGACGCTCCACGGCCACTTGACTACACAGGCGCTCATCGGCGCTCACGCTTGCGCATCCAGCCGCGAGTCCAGCCAGCTGTCCAGCAACTGGTGCTCTGGCGCGTTTCACCCCAAATGTTAGGTCGGGCATGTCCCCCTAGCATTTTGGACGAAGAAAAAATTAGCCTGACGAATGACCCAACCATATGCAGGTGTGAGTACCGCAATTGTGATTCCCTTTTCGGTGGTGATCCCTATGAGGCAACGAACCGTGCTAGGGGTGTGCCGAAACGAGTGGCGTGGTACACGACGCGAGCGAAAACGATTGATCTGAGTACGTCGGGAGACTGAGCGCGGGTGAATCTGAGCGCGATTGCGTCTGACTGTGAACGAATCTGCGTGCGAGCGAGTCTACGTGCACGAATGCGAGTATGCCAATGCATGGTGCAATTGTATATGAATGCGAATAGTTTGTGAGTGACTGCCTCTGAGTACTCGTGACGCTGGGCGTGGCCGCCGCAAGGAGCTTCCCCGGGGCTCCCCGACGGCATCGCCCGCGCGCCGCGACGCCACCGCGAGGATCGCGCCCGCTTCCTCCCCTTCTTTTACTCCCTCTTTGCCCGCGCACTCAAAAGTCCAAAGCTGCGGGCGCAGCGCAGCGCGGAGTCCCAGCGACGCGCGCAGGTCGCCCCGGAGGGGTCCCAGCGACGCGCGCAGGTCGTCCGCTGCACGCAGCAAAAAGAGCTAGCTGGCTGGCTGATAGCGGGCAAGGCTCTTGCCGCTGGGCAGAGCGACGACGGGCGAGCGAGGCGCGGAACTCCGACGGCCTCCGGCGGAGGTGTACTGGGTGGGGGAGACGCAAGCGGACTGCGCCACGGGGACCTTCGGTGGAGCTCCCTATGGGGCCACGAAACGTGTGAGGGATGTGCCGGAATGGGTGTGCGGGACGCATGCGGGCACACCCACTGGGACCTTCGGTTGGGCTCCCTATGGGGCCGCGGAACGTGTGAGGGATGTGCCGAAATGGGTGTGCGGGACGCATGCGGGCACACCCACTGGGACCTCGGTGGAGCTCCCTATGGGGCCACGAAACGTGTGAGGGGTGTGCCAAAATGGGTGTGCGGGACGCATGCGGGTGAGGGGTGTGCCGAAATGGGCACGCATGCGGGACTGGGACCTTCGGAGCTCCCTATGGGGCCACGAAACGTGTGAGGGGTGTGCCGAAATGGGTGTGCGGGACGCATGCGGGCACACTGGGACCTTCGGTGGAGCTCCCTATGGGGCCACGAAACGTTTGAAGGGTGTGCCGAATGGGTGTGCGGGACGCATGCGGGCACACCCACTGGGACCTTCGGTGGAGCTCCCTATGGGGCCACGAAACGTGGAGGGGTGTGCCGAAATGGGTGCGGGACGCATGCGGGCACACCCACTGGGACCTTCGGTGGAGCTCCCTATGGGGCCACGAAACGTGTGAGGGTGTGCCGAAATGGGTGTGCGGGACGCATGCGGGCACACCCACTGGGACCTTCGGTGGAGCTCCCTATGGGGCCACGAAACGTGTGAGGGGTGTGCCGAAATGGGTGTGCGGGACGCATGCGGGCACACCCACTGGGACCTTCGGTGGAGCTCCCTATGGGGCCACGAAACGTGTGAGGGGTGTGCCGAAATGGGTGTGCGGGACGCATGCGGGCACACCCACTGGGACCTTCGGTGGAGCTCCCTATGGGCCACGAAACGTGTGAGGGGTGTGCCGAATGGGTGTGCGGGACGCATGCGGGCACACCCACTGGGACCTTCGGTGGAGCTCCCTATGGGGCCACGAAACGTGTGAGGGGTGTGCCGAAATGGGTGTGCGGGACGCATGCGGGCACACCCACTGGGACCTTCGGTGGAGCTCCCTATGGGGCCACGAAACGTGTGAGGGGTGTGCCGAAATGGGTGATGACGATGATGATGGTGGGAGGAGGAGGAGGAGGAGGAAGAGGAGGGGGCAGCGGGAAGGAAGGAAGGAACGCGGGGCGACGTCTCTTCAAAACGAGGACCCAACACCACAGGATGGTTGGGAAATAATCGACAAATTGCCCCCTGACTATCTTACTACTTCAAAAATGTTCCTCCTGTGGAGGGACATGCCCGAATAAACTCACATGTTCAATCACAGTCCGCGTCCTGCCTGGCACGCAAGCCTCGGCACCCCGCGCAGGGGCGCCTCGTGGCGGGGTGCACTCAGGCTGGGGGGGGGGGGGGGGGGGGGGGCGCCACGATGCCCTTCCCCCTCCTCCTCCTCCTCCTCCCCCTCCCCCCCCCCTCCTCCTCCTCCTCCTCCTCCTCCTCCTCCTCCTCCTCCGCCTCCTCCTCCTCCCCCTCCTCCTCCTCCTCCTCCTCCTCCTCCTCCTCCTCCTCCCTCCTCCTCCTCCTCCTCCTCCTCCTCCCCCCATCACTCCTGCCCCGACGCCCCCCCTCTCGATGCATCGTGGAGCGTGCAGGCAGGCCTCTGCCCTGCCGACTGGGGGCCCAGTGCGCGCGCGCTGCGTGGCGCTCGGGCCGCATGCCACCACACGGCCGTGCGTCCTCCCGCGCGCCGCGGGTCTCCCGCCTCCCTCGCCCCAGTTCGCTGCGCGCCAGGTCCAAGCGTTGGGCGCGCAGCCGCTTGCCAGCCGGCGCCCTGGCGACCACCTGCGCGCATCGGCGCGTGATCTCCATCACCGACTGCCAAGCAACGGCTCTTGATGAAGAACCGGGCCGGGGGAAGGGGTCCAGACCTCTGGGGGGCGACGTTGTGGAAGAAAGCGCGACGTCGGGGGCCTGGGGAAGGTCAAGAACTTCTGGCCCTGTCGAGACTCCAGATCCGTCACCCGCTGGGGGGAGGCGGAGCAGCAGCAGGACGAGGGCGATAATGAGTGTTCGTGGCCACGCTGCGCTGAACGGACGCTTGCTGACACTTGTTTCTCGGCGTGTTTCGTTTACTAACGTTCCTCCTTCTTGCCTCCGAAGCGCCGAATGAGGCCCCAACAAACCAAACACGCATTCTGATTTTGGCTTCTGCGCGGTCTTCGGCACCGTCAGCGTTGGCGGGTTCCGCTGGGCGAGCGGCGGCTAGGACGCAGAGATGACGAGTAATCAAATCAGAAAGCCTTGTGGCCTCTTCGGCGTCGAAGAACTCCCCATGGGTTCGTTCCAAGCAGTGGCCTCTGGCGCTCCACGCTACCTGGGCAAGCTTCCACGCAAAAATCCTCAATGGCCCAGCTTCCAGGTTTCCCGGACTGCGGCCCGGCCAGTCGGCGCACGGCTCCGCCTTTGCGAACGCACGCGTAGCCGCGAGCCTTTACGAGGGAAGGTGAGGATGCCTGCGTGAGCCTCCTGCATTGGCTCTCGAACGGGCGCGCGTGCGTGCCCCCCACTTGCAGCCTCTCGAAGGCCGCAGGCTGGGGCGTGGGAGTCGCGGTCGCACCCCGCTGCGGCGCTTCCGAGTATTGACCGTCGTCCACTCGGGCCCCTACTGAGGGCAGACCGCGATCAATTTGGCAGTGTTGTCCACTTGGGCGTTACCCCCCTCCATAGACGGGGCGTCCCACCGGCCAGCCTGCCCATGCCCGCGCCCTCCTCGCTGGAAATTCTGATAGGGGAGCAAACAATGACATAAACATAAAAGCTCGGAGATCCGCGCGGATTTCTCGGATCGGCACTGGACTCCCCTCCCTGGCGCGCGGACCGCGCCAGGGGTGGCGCCGGAGGCGCCGGCAGGGGCCTCTAGCGCCGATCCGAGAAATCCGCGCGGACCTCTGAGTTTTTACGTTTATGTCATTGTTCGCTCTCCGATCAGAGCACCGGCTCGAAGACACCGCATTTCGGGCCTCGGCCCGGGCTGCAGAGGCGGGGCCTTCTCCAGAGGAGATGCGCATGGCGGCGCGAGGGCGCGCGGACGAACACGCCTATGGCGCGGCGCGAGGCGCGAACTCGGGCAGCAAGATGCTTCCGGACCTCGTCGGCCGCCCGCCCGCCTCCGAGGAGCCCATGGGTAAGCCTCCAAGAGGATTCATGCGCACAGCAACGGTAGGTGGAAATAGGGAAGGCAGCCTCAAAACACATTCGCGCTGTTTGAGGCACCCTCGGGCTAAGGAGATCCAAAGCATTGAGTTCAGCTCGCGCGCGCGCCCCAAACTGGAACTACTCACAGGGAGCACATCCCACACACAACTTCACCCAAGAACTGGAACACAGAAGAGGGTCCATCCTGAATGGCCCCAGGCCCCCGGATCAAGACGCCCCCTGCTACGGCGAGAGGCCCCACCACGCCGTGCAAGAGTCCAACCCGCGTTCTTAGAAGCCCGCCCGCCTCCCCCTGCACGCCGGGGGCCGTGCACTCGGAGGGGAGGAGGAGGAGGAGCAGGAGGAGGAGGAGGAGGATGCCTCCAAGAGTCCTGGGCCCCCTACCACGCCAGTCGGCCGCGCACCCGCTGCCCTGCCACAACCTCTGGCCAGAGCCCGTGCAGAATCGGACTCCTCCCAAGGCTCCCCCCTGGCCAGCTCTTCGAGCCGTGGCCACGAGAGCCACAAGAAAAACGCTCTAAAACCTCGAACACACCGTTGTCCTCATCGTCGTCGTGGGCGTTGTCGTTGTCCTGAGTCGGCCCGGGAAGGTCCCCCGGAGGCCGAGAATAACGAAAACCTCCCGACGTGATCTGTTCACAGCGCGAGGGGGTCTGGGCCTCCTGGGCCCTGGAGGCCACCAGCACCCCTGAGAACCGCCCTCGCCCCTCTCCCCCCAAAAGGACTTTTGCGGCAAGGCCCGCCCTCTAAGGTTAAGTCGGGCATGTCCTCCTGAACTGAAAAGTAGCCCAAAAATGTTCGAACACATGCAAAAATATCAGAAACATCGTCCCCAGACCAGTTTCTGCTATTTTTGAGCTTTCCTCCTGCAGAGAGACGTGCTTTGAACGGTCCTCCAGCAGAGGGACGT
This sequence comes from Prorocentrum cordatum, assembly GCA_963575745.1. Taxonomy (NCBI): domain Eukaryota; class Dinophyceae; order Prorocentrales; family Prorocentraceae; genus Prorocentrum; species Prorocentrum cordatum. Next base: position 270,351 of record CAUYUJ010015040.1, read on the forward strand.
GCCCGACTGAAGGCCAGGCCCGCCCTCTGGGACCTTGCCCTCCGAGAAGCGTGCATCCTCCAGCGCGCCCTGCCGTGCTCACGAGGGCATGGGCCGGGGCGCCGGCGGCCCTCCGGATGGAGAAGGGGGGAAGGAAGCGCGAGGATAGGGCGGGGGGGGGGGGGAGCGGTAGTGGGGAGCGGGACGACTGTGAGCGATCCCCGAGCGACTCCCCGGGAACTCCTCGGGGCCTCCCGTGCCCCCGCCGTGCGAAGGAAGCGCATGCAAAAATGTCCACCTCGTCGCAGTCTGGACTCCTCGGCCGCGGCCCCGTGGGTACACGACTCTGCGCGGGTGCCCGGCGCGGACCGCGTCCTTGGGATCGCACCCTCGGCGGGTCACGTCACGGCGCGCGGACCGCGAAGGCATGGATGTGGGCATGGTCTACGACAGCTGCTCAGGATCGTTGCCCAGGCCCTTCCGCGGGATCCCTCCGGGCCGCTTTTTCCTCCGGGTGCCCGACGGCCCGAAGCCAGCTCCCGCTGCCGCACGCGACCGCAGAACAGCTGCCCCGACGCCTCCTGCTCCTCGGGGGGGGGGGGGCCCTCCCCGCCGCCCCCCCACCCGACGCCCGGGCCTCGTCATCTTGCACCCGTGCGCGTGGAGGGTTCGGTAGCGACGCCCGGGGCGCGCCGCACGCAGAGCTGGGCCAGAGGGGCTGCCGTGCGAGAGAGAGGGCAGCTGCGGGCCCCACCGCCACGTCGACTCCTCCTCCCTCCTCTGCCCTCCTCTCCCTCTCCTCTGCCCTGGGAGAAGGGGTGAGGGAGGTGGTGGTGGTGTATACGTTTGTGGGCCCCGTAGGCAGGATCGGTCGGCATCGAATCGGGAACCCGGTCGCGTCGGGGGTGAGCGCCAGAGCGGAGCATCGCCACAGGAGCGGGCGACAGATCGGGCTGGCCGTGCCAAAATGCACACAACGGCGCCACGCAAGCACAAGGCCACATCGGGTCGTCGGAATATCGGAAGGTTCCCACAATCTCATGATACAGTGGAGGCCAGTCCCCAAGAAACCTTCCACAAGAGACCTAACCCTGAGACCCCAGGACCTCAATTGGTTTTTGGTGTGGGAACGTCACGCGCTCCATCGCAGAACTATCGAAACCCAAGAAACACAGGGCACCCTGGAGGCAAGCAGGGCGTTTCTTGGCATGGGCCCCCACTGTATGTATACATCCCAGCCTCGGAGCGGAGGCCACAAAAGTATCCGAAGAACAAGGGAAGGCTGTCGGGGTCAGGCTCCTACAGCGATGGGCGTCGCCCGCTGACTTCCCCGCCAACGCTGCGCTGCCGACGTTTTCAGACTGGCTCTCTGCACAGCATTACGTCGTCGAACCCTCACTCACATGGTGCCCACTGCAACAGGCATAGCTGCCCATGTTGTCGTTCGGAAAAACGTTTGCCGAGCATTGATCGTTCGGGGATGCAAAAGACAAGCATAACCATTTGCACACATTCGCAAGCGTCAAGGGGAGTGTATGTGATACCACCGCCTGGGCCCAAAACAATGCACTCGCGCAGCAACTGTGGAACCGCAGTACTTGCGTGGAGCAGTGTGTGTGTGTGTGTGTGTGGAACCCTACGTGAATAGAGCAATGTGCGTGGAGCTTCGTGCGTGCGAATTCCATCGGTGTGGAGCCCCATCCGATGATCCTCTGAGTGTTTTCTTTGCCGTCAGAGTGTAAATACAAAGAACCCTTGCAGGCAGGCTATCAGGCAACACTCGCACACACACACACACACACCAGATCAGGCGTGTAGCAACATGAAGACGTTCGTAACAAATACGATGCCCATTGACGGTCGGTTTCCAGCACCCACTCCATCACGACTGGACGAGCGAGAGCCGCCGCAGATCGCACAACAGAGACATCCGCAGGGGCTTTCACGGATCTCCTTTCAGAACGCGCACTAACGATTCTACCGATCGGCACGCACAAGATACGATAACAAACAATGCACACACTGAGTTTTGAACGTGGCCGGGAAGCGTATGTAAGGCCGGGCTGACCGATACTTTGTCTTGAATTAGGAGACTACTGGGTGGGACACGAGATAATGTACATGGCCCGCATACATCCGAATCGGGGATCAGGCATTTGCGCAGCTGCAGAGACCGAGGCGGGCCATCATCATTCCTTGACCTCCCTATGGCAGGGAGCACTCCGAAGAACGCTTGCAAAAAAACTGTTAAGCAGGACCGAAAGTAGAATCCCAAACCAGTCGATACTCCCAGATGCCAAATCGATTTGCCTTTCAGTCCTTGGGGCCGACATGTCTTCGACCTCATCCAGTGGGCTCGCTTTCGTCCTGGTTCGTTGTCTGTTGGCTTTTGGGCCCAGAAACACGCCCCACAGTCCGAAAGCCATAAACAAAACATAGGAGACAACAAATCCGAACGAGGAATGGGCTACGGAGATCACACCAACGAGAGCTGCCAATGCAGCCAGGTACCCCCGCCTGGCCGAGCGCATCAGGCAGAGCAGTAACTCTTCGCCGTGGGGGACCGATGCATAACTGCTGCATAACGCCGCATCTCAAGGCCCTCCCCCGCCCTCCCCTTCCCCCCTGCTCCTCTCCCCATCCACGTCCTCGTGCCCCTCGTCTTTGTCCCACCCCCTCCTCCTCCTCCTCCTCCTCCTCCTCCTCCTCTTCCTCCTCCTCCTCCTCCTCCTCCTCCTCCTCCTCCTCCTCCTCCCCCTCCTCAGACACGGACACGGGGAAGGGATTTCAGGGATTCCAGCTACAGCACGGCCACGTGTGTCGAACGCACGGGGGGAGACGAAGCGTGGATAGGGAACGGAATGGGAGGATGTGCGAAGAGGCGTCGAATACGGCGCAAAAGAACAGAGGAGCGCCCCCTCCCCACGCCTCCGACGGATTGACTTCATCAGAGCCGCCAGCACCCAAAAACCTCTGGGATCCGGTCCCCAGGGACCGCTCTGCCACTCCGAGCCTCGCTTCTTGGACGGCCTCGGGGCCGGAAGGAAGCGACCAGGAGACGCCGAAAACGGCGAGATGCTTCCGCCGCGACCCTACTGTCGCCAGGAGTCTGGGTCCACATTGGCCAGCGGACCTGTCCTGGGGAGCCTTCTGGCCCAACCCATGGGGTGAGCCCAGCCGTGGCGACGAGAGGGCGCCGCGGGTGGCAACATATGGAAATCTCGGGGCCTCCTCCTTGATCACCCCCACTTACTGGAGCCTCCGACGTCGTGAGGACCATGGGGAGCCCCCCAGAGTGTGCGGAGTCGCAGGGCCTGCCCCTCCCTGGAGCACCTGGAGCTCTTCGACCTTGGAACGTCGCAGAAGGTACCCGTACCTCTTCTCTCCGGACCTCTCCCGTGGTGCGCTCCGACCAGGACTTCGAGGCGCATCCCGCCGGGGCGGCGTGGGCCTGCCGGAAGGCCCCAGCAGCAGGGGACCACGAGGGCAGGGCAGCCGTATGGGCACCGCGTCCTCCTCTGCAGACCGGGCCGTCCTATGTGTGCTCATCGCTGGGGGCGGGGCGCCCAGCGCCCGTAGAGAACGGGAGGCCCTGCGTGCCCACCGGCGGCCACGCCACTGCCCAGAGGTGCACCGCCAGCACCTGTGGCCCTCCCCGCCCCCTCCCGCGGAGACGGCCGCCATCTCCAGGCCCTCGAACGGCGGGAAGCGCTGGGGCTCGCCGCGGCCCTCTCGGCGCACCTGCCCCCCCACTTGGCCGTTCCGGCCGCCCCGGCCGTCCCGCCGAGTGCGGGCAAGACTTTTGTCCACATCATAGCCACTGCAGCTTCGAATTGGTGGTCTCCAAACCACGTGGTGAGACACCCGGTGGTGACCCCGATTCCCCCGAAAAATAATTCTGGGTCACCACCGGGTTTGGGGACACGCGGTCGCCACGAGGTTTTGCGTTTCCTGCGCCAGCCAGCGCTCGAAAACCATTACCCAAATCGCCCAAAACTCACCACCGGGTGTTGTCACCACCACGTTTGGGGACCGCCAATCGAATTTCGGGCTTCGGAGGCGCACCGGAGACGGACAAGAATCTGGCCCCATGAGGCTCGACTTTCACCTATATCCAGTGCGCCTTGGCCTTGCGGCGCCTGTTCCGAGAAAGCCCAGGACGCACTGGATATGCATATAGATCTTGCCCCCACGTAACCCCACTCCGTCATCCCCGCCCGCTGAGTTCTGCCGGCGACGCTCGAGGATCGAGGAGGGGTGTGTTCGGACGTTTCTGGCGAAATTCGGCTGCCGCTTTTGCAATTGATTCGGGCATCAGGGGCCTCTGAGGACGGCAAGAGGTCAGTTCCATGATTCACCTCCTCGGGTCCATTTCGACAAACCAAGCCTCGGAGCCGCACTTCGAGATCCAGCGTCGTGGAGAAACGCAGCGTGATCAAAAATGACCACCTGACCTCTGTCGGATCGAACTCCCGAATACGGCATCTCCTGAACAGGGCCATAATTAAGCAAGCCGTGGCCCCCTTCCTGTTCGAAGCCTCCTGTCCTGGCGGCATCCAACGAAAAATGCTCGCCATGGCGACCCTGTCTCTGCACGTGGGAGGCTTCCCATCGAGTCCAACCCTGACTCCCCACCCCCTAGCCCAGCCCGTGTTACGATACACCACCAGGTTCAGACCATCCCCATCCTGAGTCTGCGACTGGGCCAGACGCGGGCCCAGGATGGGCCTGGCCGAGGCTGGCGCTGGTTTTGAGGCTCCGTGTCCCAGGCTGCGACGGTGCCCCTCATCAAGGGTGCCTTAAGATTGGCCGCGCTGCGTTTTGCAGGGGGGAGGCGACCTCCCATGAGCAACTGCTCCGGAGCCCTTCGGCGGCCCTGCAGGGGAACCCGTGTGGCTGAGCGCCAAGACAAGCACCCTGGCGAAGTGGCATCCTTCCGCCCACACCTCCCACGTCGTGTTTTTTCTGTTGGGGGGGAACGTTGACACCCAGAGCTACGGACCCCTTCCCCCAGGACGGCGCGTTCACCCTGAATGATTCTCCGTGGGTGATGGGCCCCCAGAAGCAGACACTTGTTACAAAACCCTTGTCCCGACTTCTGCCGAGACGCGAAGGGGTCTGGGAAAAAAGGCACCCCGGCGATGAGACACCCTCCCCCCTCGACCTCCACAGCCCGCACCCTCCGCGCGGCGAGCACTGCCGCGGCGTGACCGCGGCGACCGCCGCGGCCGCGGCGCCGGCGAACACGCCGCCGCGCCCGCCGCGCGGAAGGCGCGGATGGGGCCGAGGAAGGGTGAGGGCCTCCTCCCCCCCGCGGCGCCTCGACTCGGTTCTGCTCCGCGTGGACGACGACCTCGGGCGGACGGGACGCGCCAACGTGCAGGGCGACGCGTTCCGTCGGGGGGGGGGAGCGCGGCTGCCCCGGAGCGGCTTCGGCGGCCCGCCCATCGCGGCCGTGCCGTGATGCGTAAGCGAGAGGCCGGAGCACGTGCTCTCGCGTCGGCGGGCCGCTGGGACATTCGGCCAGCCAGTCAGCCAGCATCCGCTGAGGCAAGCTGGAACCCACTCGGAAGTGTCTCCCCCACCGCAGAGACAGACCACGGGTCAAACACGCGCACACACAGACACACACACACACACACACACACACACACAGATAGACAGACAGACAGACAGACAGACAGACAGACAGACAGACAGACAGACAGACAGACAGACAGGCAGGCAGACAGACAGACAGGCAGACATAAACACATATACACACACACACTCTTTAGCGCCGCGGCCTCGCGCGCAGCGTCGAGGCGTAGTAGGCCGTGAGAGGCAAAGCACAAGACGCACGCGGTCGGCCCCTCAGAAGATGGGGGCACACACGCGCGACACTGTTTGGCGTTGCGGCCACGCGCGCGGCGGCGCGGCGTAGACAGTCGAGCGGGAGAACGCGCGCGGCTTGGCCAGCTCACGCGGAGAAGGGGCTGGGGATCTGCCCATAGGGGATCGAACGGGTCACTCGCGCGGGGACGCGAGGGGGCATTTCAAACGCACACACAGACAGACACATGCGCACACTGATTTGTTCTTGACCCGCAGGTTTGCGCGAAACATGCGGGTCTGGTCGTCGCCTTGAGACCTCGCTGATGTCACTGCTCCTATTCCTGCCCTGCTCCTCCTCCTCCTCCTGCTCCAGACCCGCGTGCTTTCCTGACACCTCGACACTACGCTGCTGGCACTGCTCCTCCTGCTGCCCCTGCTCCTTCTCCACTCCAACATGCTCCAGACCCGCATGTTTCCCCGGAACATGCGGGTCTGGTCGTCGTCTTGACACTACGCTGTTGACACTGCTTCTCCTCCTCCTCCTCCTCCAACTTCTCCTCCTGCTGCCAGGTTTGACCGCATGCACTTTGACCCTACATGAAATACCTTTCGGAGCTGGTTGTATGAGTTGACGCTACGTAGAATACACAACGTGCAATACACCACGTAAACTACAGTACGAAAAAACTATGCTACGTCAGATACTCTTCGATGAGCACACAGCGGGAAATACACGACGTCGTATGCACTACGTCGATGTCTTGACTCAAGGTGAGATACCCGCCCGCCCCTGAGTCATCTGCCCCCTCTTGGCCGCCCCCGACGCTCTCCCCCGTGTCGCGCGTTCGAGTCTGCGCTGCCCGCGCGGAGCCGCAGCTCCCTCGCCCAAGAGAGTCGGGCCGGGCGATAGGGGGGGATAACACAGGGGGGGGGGGTGAGAATCAGCTCACGTAGCTGATTTTCCCGGCGCCTCCCGGCGCCAGAGGCGGCTATGTGTCGAGGAATGGGCCCGGCGGCGGGGCCGAAACCAGCTGCACGCAGCAGATTTCGTACCCCCCCCTTTCCCAATCCCCCCCTTTCGTTCGGCCCGACCGTGCCGCGCGTTCGAGCCTGCGCTGCCCGCGCGGAGCCGCAGCTCCCTCGCCCAGGAGAGGCACGCGCGCACCCTCGGCTTGCTCGGCCCCGGGGAGGGCCCGACTCCTGCCTGCCCCGGGAGCGCCCATGCGGGACCCGGCGGCAAACCCCGGAGGCTCAAGTGCGAGTTGGGCGTCGCCTGATGTAGGGGAACAAAAAGTGGCATAAACATAAAAACTCCGAGGTCCGCGCGGATTTCTCGGATCGGCGCTGGAGGCGCCGC
>CAUYUJ010015040.1:282500-320000 GCA_963575745.1 Prorocentrum cordatum
CATCCTCTGAGCAGCATCATCATCAACATCACCGTTATCAGCAGCAGCAGCATTAGCGTCATCACCATCGTCAGCGTCGGCATCATACGCATCATCACCATATTCAGCAGCATCATCATCATCAGCATCACCAGCATCAGCATCAGCATCATCATCAGGATCGTCACCATCATCATCATCATCAGCACTATCAGCACTAGCATCAGCATCATCATCATCATCATCATCATCATCATCATCGTCATCATCATCATCTTCATCATCATCATCATCATCATCATCATCATCATCCCAAGTCCTTTCCCAGAGCTTCCTCAATGGCCGGGGGAGAACAAATAATGCAGTATGTTGGCCAGGCTGCGGCAAAACGTTTGGCCACATAGGCGCTGCCAAAAGGCAGTGAGCGGCAGTGGGTAGCCGCAGGCGTTGGAGCATGAGAAGGCAGGGGAGGATGGTGGGCCGACCCCTCAAGACCGGTGGGCTGTTGCGGGGGAGCTGGCAAGACAAGGCAGGTGAACGCCACTCAGCGTGTACAGATGTATGGAACGTCAAAAAACATGGAATTATCCCAGTGCGACCCTACCTAGGAGTTGGAGGATCTAGGAAAGCAACATCTAACACTTATATGAAGCTAAGCTAAGCTAAGATGAAGCTAAGCTAAGATGAAATAAGCTAAGCTAAGATGAGATAAGCAACGCGAAGCTAAGGGAACGTCACTGGGGGAACCGCGGGGCGGATGCCGGGGGAACCGCCCGGGGCGTGCCCCACTGCCCGGCCCTTTAAGCCTCAGAGTAAGAACCTTTCTAGGCAGAGCCTAGGTAGGGAATCATAGGCTGCAATATCGAATACCCGATGCACTTCGGGATGATGTACAGCATGTACAGCATGCACATCGAAGAAAAGAGTCTGCCCAACAGACGCACCATCAAAATCGAGCATTTCCCGATGGGCCTGAGGATCCTGGGATCCCTGGGGCATCTGGCGAAGCTCAAGGTCGACGAATGATGCGCCCGTCTATTCCCCAACAGTGTGCACAACGGCCCTCACTCCTATGCACGTCTGCGGGTGAAGCGGTTTGTGTTTGTATTGAGCGCAGGAGTGACAAGTGGCTGACTGTGCTGTGCGCTTGTCACAGCCCGCTCCAGGCCCACTCTGGATACTTGTACCAGATCCTCCAGCCTCTTGTGGGCGGTGCCCAACAAGGGCAACGCTCCATTCACAGACATCCGACGATGCGCTTCGGTAAAATCTGCAGCCCCAGCGGCTCTACCTTTCCCCAGGGGCAACTAGTTCTTCGCCCAGGGCACGATTTTGATGGTCCCATGGCCAGGAAACTGTCCCCAGAAGCCAACCTCAAGGAAAAAGTTCGGGCCGCGAGCTGCAAGCAATGCGAACGAGATCCACAGCTCCGTGCGCGCGGACACCGGTCTGCAGAGAACGGGTCGCAAGTTCAATGTAACCGTGGAAACCAGCAGGCATAGTGACTGGATCGCGTTGACTGGGTAGTGCGGCTATGTGGTCGCATGGATTCGCAGAAGTGCCCTCTACGAGAGCGCTCAAACGAGCCAGCTCCAAGGGGAAGCTATTATTGTCGCAGTGCTGGCGAACGCACCGGTCGGTCGGGAAGGCAGACTTGGGCGCGGCATCGCAAATCGAGCACGGGAGGCAGGGAGGGGGGAGGTGGCCGCGGAGGAGGGCAAAGGCGGAGCGCGCTCAGAGCACGAAGACCCTCACGAGCAGGGCTGCGGCAGCAGGCTCCCAGACGCTCCAGGTGGCAGCGTGCGGAAGCCCCCAGCTCAGTGACTGCCCTGTTCCGACTGGGTAGCGCCGCGGAGGTCGGCGACACGCGAGAGCGACCCTGGGCAAGAGTGACTGTGCTGCGCGGCTGAACGGGGGACGCGGGGTGGCCAAACCTGGGCGCGCAAGCCGCTGCTATCGCTTCGCGTTCGGCGATCAGGGGTCCCCATCGGCCCATTGGGCCCGCATCAAAGTTCCCTCGGGCGGAAGTTCCTTCTTACGTCTGGTCGAAAGGGGCCCGCGCCTCCAGCTGGCGCGGCCGCTCCGCCTGGCTGGGCTCCCCTTCGCCGTCGCCCTCGCCGCCCTGCCCCGGCGGCGCACGAGCGGCCTCGACGCCGCGCGGCGGTCGCGGCGGTCGCGGCCGCCGCCGCCGCCGCCGCCAACGTCGTGGTCGACGTCGTCGTCGACGTCGTCGTCGACGTCGTGGCCGCAGCCCCTGCCGCCACCGGCGTCGTCGCCGCCGACGCCGCCGTCGTTCCCGTCGGACTCGTCTAGGGGGCGAGTCTGGGTGGCGCCGCGGCCGTCGCGCCCTGGCCAGCCAGAGGAGACACCAGGAGGCCACACAGGAGGAGCCACAGAAGGACGGCCGAACAGTGCTTCAACGGTGCTCGCAGGATGCTCTCAGTCGACAGCGTCGCCTGCACGAGACGTGCAAAAGCCGATGCGGATATTGGAGCTGATGTGGCGCGGGTGAACCTATGTCTGGGAGAATTTGGAAAGACATGATCCTGAATATGTTTGCTCCCTGCAGCTGTCCTGCTGACTACTTTGGACCATCCCTGTTGCCTCAGGCAGCACTCGTGGTGCCATCCTGAATGCCGTAGGTCAACAAAAAGGGGTAGCTTGGACCGCGCTCCCCCCGCCCTCGCAGCCAGAATAACAGCATCTGGTGCACAGGGCAGTTTTTAATACATAGGAGTTCTAAAACATATGATTTTTAATACATGGTTAATGTATGAATCAATTCATGCATGAACTCGTCGTTGCTTTGAATACTGAGCCCGTGCATTTTAATACATGATCCGCACGCGGAACATGCATTAAAAACGGCACTGTCTGGTGTACTTGTCTCCAGCAGACCTCACGGCCGGCAAACGTATCCGTATCCGCGAACTCGCGGTCTGGACTGCGGGGCGCGATCCTGAGGATGCGTGGTCGCACGGATACGTTCCGCGCGGGGCATCCGCGGTGTCGTCGCCCAGTGGCCTGGTCCGCGAGGCCGCGGATACGGATGTTCTCTGCCCACGAAAGCCTTCAATTACTCCAAGACTCGCACGATCAATGAACTCTCTCGGCGGCGTCAGCCTGGACGGAAGAAGGTCGGCACCATTAGTGGGCGTGCCCGTCTGGGGCGCGACTGCGGCGTTACTGGATGTCTTTGAAGTCGTCTTGGGGCCCCGCTGGGGCCCTCTTGCGGCTCGCTTGGCCCATCAGTGGGCCATGGTGAGGCTTTTGGACGCCTATCAGCAGCAAAAGGGCGAGCAGGCAACACCAATTGAGAAACGCGTAGCGCTTCCCCGAACAATGGTCGCACTGGGGGCTCTTACTTGGGTTTTTGGACGCCCGAAATGGGTACGGAAAGAATGGGTACAGTGCCCAACAACAAATGTTGTCCCAAACCAACAGCGGCCGCTGTTGGGCAGGCAGCCTTCTGTCTCGAATGGACACAGGCCGCGGCGGCGTGGACAGCGAGGCCTGTTCAAAATGAACAGGGTCCGCTGTGGGGCATTGTACCCATTATTTCCGTGCCCATCTCGTTCGTGCAGAGGGTTACTCCAGTATCTGGATGGGTGCAGCCGGCGCCTCGCCACGCCGCCCGTGGGCGCCTCGCGCGCGCCCCGTGGGCCGGGCGGGCGTGCCGAAGTCTCGCCTCGGTGGCCGCCCGTGGCAGCATCGTGGGCGTATCGTGGGCGCCCCGTGCGCCCACGTGCACCTCACAGCCTGCACCTCACGTGCTGCATCTCGGAGCCCCCCAGAATGAAAGGACCTTGGCCCCCAAAAGATCAAAGAACTTTCGAATACTTAGGCATGAAGAATGCTGCTGCTCCTCCTCCTCGTCCTCCTTCTTCTCCTCCATCTCCTCCTCCTCCTCCTTCTCCTCCTGCTCCTCCTCCTCCTCATCACATCTCTCTTGCACCGCATGTGCTGCGCCATGTCAGAGTGTCGGGCCAACGGGCCAAAGGCGAGCCCCAGCCTCCGTCTATGGGCGGTGGGCGCGTGGGGCGGCCCTTGGGATCACAAGACGGAAAGGACTCTGGCAAGTCCCAAACCATTGGATTTGAAGATGTTGGCCGTCTCAGGCTTGTCTGTGCGCCTCTTGGAGGTCTACTGGAGCTTATCGCGGCCCACTTGAGGCATCTCTGGCCACCTCGGGACATCGCGGAGGCCTCTTAAGCCGTCCTCAAAGCTGCTGTCAGCTATCTTGAACCGTCTAGCCACCCTCTTGTAGCCATGTTGGGCCGTCTTGGACTCCCTCCTGCCCCCCCTTGAAATGTTCTTGCTGTCTGGAAAGAAATGGCTAGCTCCCTTGTGTTCCCCAGTCTGCCTCTGTTGGTTTCGCCCGCCGCCTGGGTCAGCGTTGGATGCTCTTTCGACCAGTGTTTGATGCCTCTTGGGGCCCTCCTGGCCAGTTTTGGGGAAGTTGTCTGGCCCTCTGGGGCCGTGTTGGACACCTCTTTAAGTGGTCCTCCTCTGCTTCTACCATGCCTGCCAAATTCTGTTCACGGTTGTCACACCTGACTACTTTCTCGTCGCAGCGGCCTGGTTCGACAAACGTGGGCCGCTGGTGTCTGTCCTTTCAAGCGCGTTGAACCCGTCGTCGTGGTCGTCGTCGAAGTCTTCGTCGTCCTCGCCATCGTCGTTTATGTCTTCGTGATCGTCGTTGCCGTCGGAGGTGACGTGGCCGTCGTCGCTGCCCTCGTCCTTCTCATCCGCCTCCTCCATATGAACATCAACCTGCACCTGCCCCCACTCCTGGTTATCCTCCTCCTCCTCCTCCTACTCCTCCTCCTCCTCCGCTGCGCCCTCTCACTTCGCGTTCCCCTCAGAAGCCCATCGCCATCAAATCACCCCTTCGTCGCACGTCGCTTGCAGTCCTTTCCCTCCTCCTCCTCCTACTCGTAAATGTCCTCCAGCTGCTGCCGAACCTCCTGTCACACCTCCTCCTCCTCCTCCTCATCCTCATCCTCCTCATCCTCATCCTCATCCTTCCCAACTAACCCCTCTTCGACATCCTCCTGTACCTCCTTGCTCTCCTCCTCCGCCTCTTCCTCCTCTGTTCCTCCTGCGGATCTTCCCCCTGCCAATCCCCCTCTTTAATTCTCACCCCTGCTTCCATCTGCCCCGCCTGAGCCTCCTCCGTCCTCCCAGCAAGTCGTCCTCCCTGGCCTCCTCGGCCTCCCCTCCGGATTCTCCTCCATACTCACCTCAGCTATCATTTCTGCATGACCCTTGTGCTCACTGACAGAAGAGGCCATGCCTCAAACAATAGGGACTGCGGTGTCTGCCATTTTCCAAGGCTCCTCGGAAATCCTCTGAATCCTGTACGGTTCCGAAGAATTGACATGTTTTGTATCTCTGGGAATCCCATTGGGATTCCTGATGCTTCCTTCCAGAACCGTTACGCGCGTCAATGTTACAATGCAAGCGCTACAGACCCCCAAGAACAGCTGTAGGGTGTCTTGAGAAACCCTGTATGTTCAGACCAACATGCTGAATGATATGTGGGAAGCCATGACCCCGCGGGACACTTTTGTAGCCCTCTAACTAAGGAGCACTTCGGGGCACTTATGGAACCAATGAAGCACCTTTGCACACCTAAAGAGCATGGTGAGAACACCCTTCGGGAAATTCGTGGGTTCTCACGAGATCATGAAGGCACCTTTACCATGCTTACGGGGTACCTGAAGGAGTCCATGCGTCCCAGAGAAAGTCTCAGCTAGATCTCAAGCGCTCAGAAAATGTCCAGACAAATCCGTTAAAAAAAAAAAAATGCGGGGGCCCGTGGGAATCATTTAGCAACATGTGCAGCTCCTTTTGGGAAGTTGCCACAATCCCTTGGGACCCTTTTGTCAATTCTCAGAGGCCCTTGCAAACCCTTAGTTTTCCTTGGGGAACCAAGCGGATCCATTCGGGAACCGTGTGGAATCAGAATGAACAATCAAGACTATTCGGATCCCCGACGGGCTCTCAGGACATTGTGCAGATTCCATGAGGAAAGACTGAAATTCTTGAGGGGCTCCTCCTGCTTGCCGATGGCATCCATACCACACGCGCGAGCGCCAACAACAAAAACAAAGACACCTATCAACGACAACGCACGCACATGGCATGAAACATGAATATCGAAAGGCACGTCCGCCGAATGGGTCCATTCCCATCCGGCGCGGAGCCCATCCGGCAGGAGCAGAGCTCATCTCAGAGCTTATCTGATAGGAACTGAAACCATCCGGAGCGACGAATGGGTTCGTCTCATCAAGTTCTACTTGCTGAGAGGGCCGAGCCCCTTCGGCGTCGAAGCTCGTCCGATGAACTGCTGACCTTTCAATGAAATGCTGCATGTTCAGGCGTCGCGCTGAAATGAATCAGATCCGCGCGACGAGCCGAATGAACTCATCGCTTTGTCCATCTGGGCATTCTCCCTGTATTTCGGTATCCCGGTTCCGTCTTCGGGCCCCGAGGCAATCGACGATGGACCCAGGGCGAAACGCTACCCCTGTGGAGGGGAGGGTGGAGACCGCTGACTCCGCGGCTGTGACAGCACGAGGAGAGCATCGCTCGCACGAGGTCTGGGAGAGGGGCAGGCAGAAGAGGACGCGAGCGGGCCTGAGGCCCACGCCTCGTGCCTGGTTGACTGCGTGCCGCTCACTCGTTCCAGCAGACCCTCTGCCCCCAGCAACCCCTCCCCCCTAACTCGTCCCACCCCCCCCCTGTCCTCGGGTCGGAGAAAAGCTGTGGGGGGGGGTCCAGTCAAGGGGGGTTCGCGGATCAGCTCACGGAGCTCGTGGCCCCCGCGCCTCCCAGAGCCACAGGAGCCAGCTGTACCGAGGAGAGCGCCAGACGGCAGGGCGCCGAGACCAGCTACCCTCAGCAGATTTCGAACCTTCCCGCTTTCCCTGACCTTCCAGAGTGCAAAAAAACAGATTCCAAAGTCTATCTGAACATGTGAAAACCTCGACTGGAATTTGGGTATCTAGGTCCATGGTGCTTTTTGTCGTAGCCCTCCTGGAGGGTCAGGGTTCCCTGTCCCTCCCGTCCTTTCCTGCGGCCCGACGAAGCGAAAAGCTTGCAACACCGCGAAAAACACCACGACGGGAGCCCCAGAGGCCCCCCCCCCTCCTGCCACACTCCTCGAGCCCGAACGAGCCGTGCTGGCCCCGGGACACGAGACTGGGCGGCAACGCTGCGAATGCGTGAAAAAATTGCAGCGCCCGAGTGAGAAAGTCAACTACCGTGGTTTTGGGAGGAAGGGGTTGGTAAGATACAGGGTGCGACTGTGCAACAAACACATTGGACATACACAGTGAAACGGATGATGTGTCGCCGTGCCGTTTGTTCTCGACGCGCCAAGTGGACGACCGCGACACCACAGAAAGAGCCCCTGCGAACCCACGGCAAAAACCGCGTCCCGCGCCCCAAATAGACGACACCGGCACCGCGGCAAACCCACAGCAAACCCACCGCGCCCGAGGCCCCAAAACGCAAGGCCGCAAGGCCGCACGTCGGAACAAGCGGCGCGGCGACTCATGAGAATTTCTCCCAGCCCCATCCATCCTCCCAACCCGATAATTTTCTTTCGGGCGGGTGGTAATGAGGGTGACCGAATTCAGGGGGGGTAAAGAAACCGTCCCGAAAGGGGGCCCTTTATAGGGCCCCTTTGGGAGCCCTCCCGAGTCGGACGAGGATCAATCCGCTCCAGATTGTTTCGGAACGCTCTGAGCCGCGGCGCCCGAGACATCCTCCTGATCCGCCCGATCTCATAGACTCTCGATCTATCCTCACCCGATGTTGTCCTCGTCTTGGCGTTTTAGGATCCTCCCAACCCGATAGTTCTCTTTCTGACGGGATCTCGGGGTCGCCCGACCTGGCATCCTCGAGGCCCCCATGGTGGCGTCGGAGCAGATGGGGTCGGAAGCTCGCGCCGCATCGGCGATGCACCGGCGATGCGTCGACCGTGCCCCAGCGACGGCGGCGACGCCGGCGTGGAGAAAATCGGGCTCCGCATCGCGATCCTCCGACCCCGTCTGCTCCGACCCCATCCAGGAGGCCTGGCGCCCCCTCCTCCCCCTCCTCCTCCTCCTCCTCCCCTCTCCTCCTCCTCCCTCCTCCTCCTCCTCCTCCTCCTCCTCCTCCTCCTCCTCCTCTCCTCCTCCTCCCTCCCCTCCCCTCCTCCTCCTCCTCCTCCTCCTCCTCCTTCCTCCTCCTCCTCCTCCCCCTCCTCCTCCTCCTCCTCCTCCTCCTCCTCCTCCTCCTCCTCCTCCTCCTTGTTCCTCCCCTGAGGTGATCGAGGCGCCCCGGCCGCCGCCTCGGCCTCGGCGCCCGCCGCTCCGGGCTCCCCGCCGGCCGCCGCCGCGCCGCCCTCGGGCGGCTGCGCCGCCGGCTCCGCCGCCTGCTGCTGGGCGGCGGCCTGCCCCTCCCCGCGGGGCGCTCTCCGCGGGCGTCCCCCTTCGGCCTCGGCCTCCTTCCGCTGCTGCTCGGCCCCCGGCCCTCCTCCTGGCCGTCCTCCCTGCTCTGCTCGCCCTTGCCTCCCCCCACCCTGCTCCTCCTCGTCCTCCTCCTTGTCCCCCTCCCCCTCCTGCTCGCTAGGATCCTCTTGCCTCTTCCCCCCCTCCCCTGCTCGCAATGACTCCTCATCGTTGCACATCCATCAGGTCATCTTGCCGGTCATCGTGAGGTCCAGGTGCCACGCCACCAGGGCGGTGCCATGATGGCGTCCCGCTGCGGCCAAGAGCGCAGCCTCTGCGGCCAACATGCTCCCCCTGCTGCTGCTGCTACTGCTGCTGCTACTGCTACTGCTGCTGCTGCTGCTGCTGCTGCTGCTGCTGCTGCTGCTGCTGCTGCTGCTGCTGCTGAAAGCGACCGGAGGTGCTCCGAAACCAACGCACATACGCTCTGAGCTTCACAAGCGCCGAGATCCAAATGACTCTGCGACGAAGAATCGCAGGACCGCGACGACCAGCAGCGCCGGCCCCCGGCAGCGAACCAGCTACGCCGCTTCGGCGGCGCTGCAAGTATGGTCCGCCCCAGGGACACTTCGCGGCTGTCAAGCGGTGGCCCGGTGGCGGGCCAAGGCTCCCCCTTCGCTGACGCCCTCGGCATCCTCGGCGGCGCCCTCGGCATCCTCGATGGCCTCCTTATGTTCCACCTCGCTGTTCTCGTCAGTCCTCCTCCCCCCCCTCTGCTTTGTCCCCCCCCCAGGGGCCTCTGGAGGCCAAGCAGCAACAAAGCCGCGGCTCTCGAATCTCGATCTTTCGACTGTCCGTCCATCTTCTCGTTCTCCCTGTCCTCCTGGTACTTGTTGCTGGCGGTTTGTGTAGCAGGTCTACGCTTCGACCTCCTCCTCCTACTCGTCCTCCACCTCCTCCTCCACCTCCTCCCCCCCTCCTCCTCCCATTCCTCCTCACATTTCTGTGCCCCGTCCTCCCCCTTCAAACCCCCCCTCCTCCCTCCCCTCCCCCCCCTCCTCCTCCTTTTTCTCCTCCTCCTCCTCCACCTCATCTTCCTATTCCTCCTCCTGCTCCTCCTCCTTCCCCTCCTCCGCCTTTTCCTCCCTGTTCCTTCCTTCTCTTTCTCACCCCCTCCACCTGGTCGCTGTAGTCGAGAGCGGAAAGCGCGCCCCCTCGTCCAACTCCACCTGCTTCTCCTCCTCCTCCTCCTCCTCCTCCTCCTCCTCCCCTCCTCTCTCCTCCTCCTCCTCTTCGTCTCATCCCTCGACCTCCTCTCCCTTCCTCCTCCCCCCCATTCCCCCTTTCCTCCTCCCCCCTTCCCCCCCCCTTCCCCTCCCCCTTCCCCTCCCCCTTCCCTCCTCCCTCCTTCCCCCTTCCCCCCTTCCTCCTCCCCCTTCCCCCTTCCCCCCTTCCCTCCTCCTTCTCCCTTTCCCCCTCCTCCCCTGGCCCCCGTACGCCTCGGACAAGGAACCCGAAGCCGCGACCGAACCCTCGTCGGAAAAGAAATGGTGAGGCGAGCAGGAGGAGAACACGACCGCGCCACAAGTGCACATGACACCCACGACGGGGCCGAGCGGCACCCAGTGGCTAGCTCCAGTAATGAATACTGGAGTGTCCGCCTTCAGCACAGCGCCCGAGGCGCTAGCTCGACCTTCTCGTTGGAGTCGATGCAGTTCGCTCCGCGAAGCGCCAGCCATGACCTGAGGAGGAATGCCGACTCGTGCGATGCCGAATTCCTGCGGGCACGCGCCTCGCCACCGACTCGGGCACCAGCCAAGCCAGCAGCGAACACTGGCAGGATGAGCTGCACCCGACGCCTGATCTCCTCCTCGGCGCCGTCGAACTCCGCGCTACTTGCCTGCAACTCGAGGGCCGCTAACTGCCAGTGGGTCTCAACCAGCTTGGCCTTCAGCTGCACCATCTCAGCGCAAGCCGAGGACAGACCGAGATCAGCAGCTTCAGAAGCCCGTCTCCGCGCGGCAGAGCGCTGCGCCCTCGAGCAACGAAAAACTTCGGGAGCACCTGCAGCGAACACGAACAAGCGAACAGGGACGCGGCCAGCTCCACTAGCTCCAGACGATGGAAACATCGCCATGCCAGCTTGAGCAATGAGGCTGTCGCGCGCCGCTGTGCGGCCTGAGCCAAAATGGCGACGGAGCCATTCCTCATGACCTTCCTGTGCCCCTTCCCCCCCCCTTCTCCCCCCCTCCCCCTCTCCCTCCCCCCCCCATCCATCATCCTTCTCCTCATCCTCCTCATCCACCTCATCCTCCCCCTCCTTCTCCTCCTCCTCCTCCTGCTCCTCCTCCTCCCTGTCCCTTCCTCCTCTCTCTCCCCTTCTCCACCTCGTCGCTGTAGTCGAGAGCGGAGAGCGCGCCCCCTCCTCCTCCTTCTCCTCCTCCTCCTCATCCTCCTCCACCACCTCCTCCCCCTTCCCTTCTTCTCCTCCTCCTCCTCCTCCTCATCGTCCTCCTGATAAGGTGTAGCTGAAGAAAAGAGTCCACGTCTGGAGGTGGCGTGCTGAGCGGCAGCATTTTTCGGCGAACGCCTTAATGCAATGAATCATATGTTATCAATGCTTGCGTAGTTTCTACACATTGTGTTGTATTCCACGAACATACCTCCGCCTAGCGTCGCGCCACATGTGCGTGCGAATATGGCGCCCCTCCTTCTAGTGCGCAGCAACGTACCAAAACACATGGAAAATCTACAAGATCGGCCTCTTGGGCCTCTCGGGGACCTAAGCGGGCCCCCAAGACGGCTCAAAGGGCCCCACACGGGCCTAGATGGCCAAGACGGCCCAAGATGGCCCCAAGAGGGCTCAAGAGGCGCCAAAGACGGCCCCAGAGGGCCCCAAGAGTGGATCCAGATGCCAACAACCTACTTGTCCCTGTGTTTTTGCTATAGAATAGCGTTCTCGTGTTTTTGCCGCCCTCAGGGGGCCATGACAGCCCAAGGAGCCCCACAAATTGCCCCCAGACGGTCCAAGAAGCCCCCAAGAGGCCCCAAGACTGCCCAAAATGGCCCCAAGACGTCCCAAGAGGGCCCCAAGGGAGCCCCAAGGCGGCACCGAGAGACCCCCAAGACGGCCTCCGAAGGTGCCTGATGACGTAAGAGCCCTCTGAGAGCCCCCCAAGATGCCCTCAATAGGCCCTAAGAGGCTAGAGCGAGGCCCCAAATAAGCCCCCAGAGGACTCCAAAAGACCCCTGGGACCCCCTAAACGGCCCCAAGAAACCACCAAGAGGCCCGCGCAATTGTATACTGTTGGCGTGTTGTTGCAAGACTCATCGGGATTTGAGCTTGGCCTTACCTGGTGCTGACTTTTTGTCGGCGGCGTCGCAAAACTAAAACGCGTGCACAAGCAAGCCAGGGCGCAGAAACAACTTATTCGCTGGAGCGTGCCGTAGACGAGGAACGGAAAAGGAGGCGGCTGCGGAGGCAGAGGCGGACGGAACGCATGGAAAATCAAAAAAATATCGGCCTCTAGGGCACCAGGAGGGCCTCAAGACGGCTAAGATTGCTGCAAGACGGCCCGATATGGCCCCAAGACGGCTCCAAATGGCCCCAGGACGAGTCACTCCCAGCCCACACCATAACCTGGTCCCTCCATCCACCCTCCGCCGGTGCGACCCGTGACGTGACCGGTCCCCTCCCCCCTCCTCCTGGTGACGCCCGTACCGCCAGGGAACCAATAGTTTGCATCCAATCGTCCCCCAAGGGGCCCCAGTAGGCCCCCAAGAGGTGCCCAAGAAGCTTACAGAAAAACTCCAAGGAGGTCCCAACGCCCGTGCTCTCCGCAGTGCGGACGTGCACCCCGCGAAGCGAAAGGGGTCGCCTCCTCCTCCTCCTCCTTCTCCTCCTTCTGCTCCTCTTCCTCCTCCCCTCCGTTCTTCCCGCCCTCCCCCACCCTCGAGGGCAAGCCTCCGCGACCTCCAGCCGGCCACCGCTCTCATCGGCCGCCGCGGGGTCGACAACGCCGGGGCGAAAGTCGTCGTCGGGCTCGTCCTGGCGCTCTTTTTCTGGCTGCTGCAGGAGAGGTGGGGTTGAGCACGAGGCAGAGTATGATCATGCTGATGACGGTTAAGATGACGATGACGATGACGATGACGATGACGATGATGATGATGATGCTGATGATGATGATGATGATGATGATGATGATGATGATGTGTTTGCTGATGATGATGGTGATGATGATGATGATGATGATGATGATGATGATGATGATGATGATGATGATGATGGTGATGGCGATGATGATGAGAATGAGGAGGAATAATAAGAATCGCGCGGCATCCCTGCAATCCTACCCTTCACTACAAAAAGAGCCCCATTGAAAGACAATCGCCCCGTGGACTTGTCATTCAGGGCAGAGCCCCGTTTTGAAAAGGGTCTGTCCTAGATCCGTCCTTGTCCCTGCTGCAAGCTCTGCCCCAATCTGAACACGCACAGCCCTCCATCGGGTCGACTGCTGAGACATAAGAAGAGGAATGGGTGCGGCGCTAACGCGGGAGCTCTTGTTTGAAAAGAGGCCGCCATCCATCCTTGAAGCTGCTTCTGCCATTGAGCAAGGATGTGCGCTGCGCTACGGCGAGAGTCCCACTTTGCAAAAGACCAGCCTTCCATGCGCAACTGCTGCAGGCGTTCAGCATGAGTGTGCCCAGCGCTAAAGCGACAGGCGGATTTTGAAAACGTGCCGCCCTCCACCCTTGTAACTATTAAAACACAAATAAGGCGCGCGGCGCCGAGGCGAGAACCCCATTTGAACCGCCCTCCAACTGTCCAGCTATTGCAAGCGTATGCAACGGAAATGCGCGGCGCTAATGCGAGCGCCCGCTTTTGTCAACGTACCACCCAACACCTTTGTAACTGCTACAAGATGTTAAGACCCGTGCGCGTGGCGCTAACGCGACAACCAATATTGAAGAACACCCGACCTCCACCCGTGCAACTGTTCAAGATTAAGCAACACGGCCGACCAGACCTTCCAACACGTCTGGGAGTGCACCACGGAGGAACTGTCTACACGGAGAAGGGGTGAAGGAGGACGAAGTGGAGGAGGAGAGGAGGAGGGTGAACAGGGTCATGGCAGATCGGAGCTCTTGGGCTCCTCTCCCTGGAGACTTGCTCGAAGGCCCCCCTCGGGACCTTCGCACGGCTGCCGGACGGAGTTCGGACGCGGGGGAGGGAAGAGGAAGAGCATCAGGCGAAGAAGACGAAGACGAAGAAGAAGAATAAGAAGAAGATCGCAGAGAGCAGAGGATTAGGAGGAGGTGGAGCAGGAGGAAGAGAATGAAGAAGGGGAAAAGCACGAGAACGAGGAAGACCTGGAGATACGATGTGCTGCTTTTCGTAAACGAAGGGCCCCAAGAGTCCCGTTGCCGAAACCTGCGAGACATTTCAGCGTTACTTGTTGTTGTTGCCGATGGTAGTGCTGTCGTTGTTGCTATTGTTGTTGGTTGTTGTTGTTGTTGCTGTTATTCTTGTTGTTGGTGTTGCTGTTGTTATTGTTGTTGTGGTGTTCTTTCTGCTGTTGTTGTTGCTGCTGCTGTTGTGCGTGTGTCTTTGATTGCTCACCAGAAGGGGTGCTGCACTCTAAAGGGTCTTGTTTCCTTGTTTGCTCCACGGAACCCTCAAGGCATCGCCTAAGGTGTCCCAAGGGTTCCCGAATGAGTCATAGTTCTTGGCGCGACGTCGCCCCCGGCTCGTAAGGCGTGACAAATGCAAATTCCCGCTGTCCGCATGCTACTCCTCCTCCGTGATGATAGCCGAAAGGCCGAGAAGGTAAACTCCTTCTCCTCCTCTTCCCCCTCCTCCTCCTCCGCGCCGGGCTGCAAGGCCAGCCTCGTGCCGCAAGCGGCTCTCTGGTCACCCCCCTCGCCGAGCGCGATCCATCGAACAGAGGAATGGTTCACGAATCTGATGATAAACGAATTGGCGGCTTGAGGTAGAAGAGCGCATCCAATCAGCGGGCCCATCAAGCGATCAAGACGATTCCGAAATCATGTATCGAGGACTTTGTCTAGTTCTCGACGGTTTTCGATGTTCTACCATCTCCCGTATGATTATCTTGGGCGTTAAATGGATTTCGAATGATTCAAGACAGCAAGAACATTGACAGCCAACAGCGTACATGCTATATACGCTCATGCCTAAACTGGTGGCATAACATATTACATTCCAGCCGAATCGAATACTCGGGATCTTACCTGCACGCGTATGCGTTTAACCTTCACGTCTGCCACCCCTAACCAAACAAACATCCCCGCCCGTTTGCAATCCTACCGCGGAAGGGGGTAGATGAGTTCGTTTTGCGCCTTCTGTCGCTTCGGGACGGGGGCGACTTACATACTTGAAATTGCAATCCAAGACTATCTGCGATGTGCTTCCAGAACACTGAGAGGTGCAGAAGATTACGATCGATGTGAAGCATCGGTATTTGTAAGGACTGTCAACTCATCAATCGATATAGGAACTTCCACTAAGCGACCAGTTGCTGCGTAACATCATGTCAGCATGGCGCAGGGTCTCTGCACTCTGCTACGATCGCTTTGGGCTCTGCTTGAAACTGCGTTGAATTATCAGCGAAACTACTGGCCGGTGCCTCCAACCTAGCCAACTGGCTCACCCCGCGCCCCTAAACACCTGACCACTTCCCTGACACCTGAGCGCGCACGTTGTGGCGATCTCCTAGCTCTGCGGCAGGAGCGGCTCGCGTCCACGACCGCGGCTGCGGCCTGAGGTCACTGCTGCAAACACTGCCACGGTCGCCGTCACTGCCATGGCCGCTGCCCAGATCTGCACCCTGGGGCTCAAGAGCTCCGCCGCTGCCAAGGACTCCTCTGCGGCCGCGGGTCTGTCACGGTAGTGGTTGCCCATGGAGACGTTCCCGAGACCGATCAATAACTCCTCCTTCGGGATGCACGCCCCGTCCTTCGCGCACTCATTCTCGCCGCACACGCAGTAGCCTTGGTTGCGGATCTTCTCGCACTTCGCATTCCGCGACGCGGCACACCCCATCAGCGAGCATGAGCCCCCAGTGAACTTTGGGCAATCTCCGGCTGCCACGCACTCCAGGCCAACGGAGCATGAGCCCTGCGGGCACATGCACTTTTGCACCATGAGGCTCGAGACTCCGAAGAGCTCTACAGACTTGGGCGCATCCCAGTCTGGCGGGACTGTCGGCACATCGAACCCACTCTGGTGCAGAAGGCCCGTCGCGAGACACGACTCGTGAATCGACCCGTACATCAGATAAGCGACGCAACTGGCACCAGCGATGCCCACCGTGAAGAGGCCCATGCCGAGACCGTTGAAGCTGTGCTTGTAGACGCAGACGCAGAGACCGCCGCACATGACGAGGAACAAGCCCAGGAGTGCGGTGACGAACAGAACGAGCTTCCCGGCACAGGGCGCAGGGAACGCAGGCTTGGGACTGCAGACAGAATTCGCCAAAGCCGGGCAATCGGACTCGACGCAGTTCCAAGACGTCACGCGAGAGCATGCGCCCGATGGAATGCACTCACCGTTCTCAGAGCACGATCCCTCCGCACACGTGCACTTTTGACCATGCGTGCACTGTGCGTTTCTCCAGGTGAAGCAGATTCCTGAGGCGCAAGTGCCACCAGTGTCAGTGACGCACTCACTCGCTTGCACTGATGGAACAATGAATACTGCGAGCGCCAAGCGAAGGGGTGTCATATGCTCCGGGAGTTTTCGCTTGGCGGCTGAGCTGGCGGTGAGCTCCTTGAGCCTAAATACTGCAATTTATGGTCTGAGGGATGATGATGTCTTTGCGAGGGAGAAGACAACTATTGCTCCGCCTGACGCTGAGTGGGGTTGAGAGTGCTAGGGTGCGGTGCCATGTGACAACATTCAGAAAACGACAGACCCGAGAACGAGGCAATCGATAGGCATGTGAAACACTAAGCAAGGGCAAGGTGGAAGGCCAGGGTCACTCAGGCAGTGAGGGAGAAGAGACCTCTCAGACATCTCCAGCGCAGCTCTAGCTCCCTGCCCGAATCCACTTGCAGACGCATGCACAACACCCGTGGCCGTTGAACGATTTGATTTCCGGGGGCAACGCCAACGGCATCCACGAACCGATGGCCCTCGAAGAGCTAGGAGGAGGAGGAGGAGGAGGAGGAGGGACGAACAAGGAAAGGCCGTCCTCGGTGCACTCGATGCCCCCGAACATCCTCACCGCCGCCATGGGACCAGCCGCACCCACCCCGAGCGAAGCGACGGACGCCCCGTGGGCCGCTGACAGGCGTCGCGCGGCGCGGCGGCGGGAGGAGGGGGAGGGCGCTGGGCGGGAGGACGAGGAGCACGAGGGAGAACGAGGGAGGAGGGCGAGGGGCCGAGGAGCACGAGGAGGGCGGCGGGAGGGAGAACGAGGAGGAGGAGGAGGAGAGGAGGAGGAGGAGGAGGAGGAGGAGGAGGAGGAGGAGGTGAGGAGGAGGAGAGGAGGAGGAGGAGGAGGAGGAGAGGAGGAGGAGGAGGGGGGGGGGGGAGGAGGAGAGTGAGAATGAGAATGCCAGTTCGCGCAGTGGGGCACGTTGGCTTTTAAGGGGGGGGGGGTCCGCGGGTTGGCTTGCCTGCAAGACTTTTCGGCTCTGCGGCGGACCTGAGGCCGCCGTGCCCGAGGCTGGGAAACAGCGCCCCAGCCTCGGTGGCAGCCGCGGAGGGACTGGTGGAGGAGCAGCAGGGCCCGATGCCATTTGGAAGGCTGTCCCTTCCAAATAGCATCGGGCCCTTCTGCTCCTTTGTAATTCAGGCTGGAACGTTTATGTCTGACCCTGCATCTTCATTTCTAGTAGAAACCATCGCCATGGACGAGGCTGTCCAGGCGTTGGCTCAAACACTGTCCTTTCGTGCGCGGCCGTTACGAGGTGCCTTGGCACCTCACGAGTGACTTAGGCTTTGTTGTAAAAAAAGGCTGCCCCTTCTTTGGCCGGACACCGCCCGCGCGACGGCCGCGCGCGCGGGAAGGTCACGAGCCGCCCACCGCGCGCCGCAGCGCGCGGCCGAGGCCCGAGATGGCCCCGCCTGGCCCCCAAGGACTCGGACAGCCGGCGGCCAGCCCGCGAGCGGGACGCAGAGGGGCATATTGGCAAGATGTGCCCTCCCCTCGGAGGAGTGCGCCCGACCAGCTCATATAGCACACAAGTAACATAGTCACCCCAGCGGGATAGCCAGAAAGCGCCCGGCACCAAGCATATACTATAAGATCTCAGAGCGGGCGCGTCGCCCGTTCGGGGGCGGCGCGGGGCGACACACACACACACACACAACAATCCTAATCCTCCTTCTCCTCCTACTCCTCCTCCTCCTCCTCGTCATCATCATCATCATCATCAGCATCAGCATCAGCATCATCATCAGCATCATCAGCATCATCATCATCATCATCATCATCAGCATCAGCATCATCATCGTCATCACCATCGTCAACATCATCATCGTCGTCGTCATCGTCGTCATCATCATCATCATCACCACCAATGGTCCCCCCGATCATCAGCGGTGGCCGCCGCCACGAAATGATGATTTTCCCAATAATGCTGGGGCCCCAATCCGTCAATAAACCCGTGAAGAAAAAAGCCGTCAATAAGCTGGTCAATAATCCGTCAATAAGCCCGTCACTATAGCCCGCGCCAATAATCCGCTTTCCCAACTGAGGTTATGTGTTTGTTTAGGGTGGCACCGATCGCACGACAGGAAACACATACGAAGAGGAGTCCTGTTGATAAGAATCGTGGGGCACAGGCGGCGTGCTTCCCTGTTGCGTCGTCACCCTCCTGAGCGAGGCCAGGACGCGGGCAGCTCTATGGTCTGTTTGGTTGAACGAGTGGTGTCCTCGTGCTCGATGTCGAGTCAGTATCAGCAGAAGTCAGGGAGCAGACTGGTAGCCTCCGACCATCAGAGTCCCAGGCCCCTGGAGGCGATGAGTTCCCCGTGAGCGAGGCAATGCGCGAAGCAGTCCAACAGATCTTCCATCCCCAGCTGCTGAGATGACATCTCGGTGGTGCCTCCGCAGCGGGAGTTTCGTTGGTTCCAAGTCCCTTCGAAGCGAGGACGGGTCCGAACACGACACGGTCGGTCTCCAATAGATTGCCAGGCATTACGGTAATTTAGTATTCAGCGCGAGCTGAGGTCTGTTTTATGTTTCTCCTTCCTCCCGTAGACTTGGGAGATGGGTTGGGGCCGCCTGCGCAACTCATGCTTGATCCAGATTTTGTCGTGGACCCTGGTAACAGGATGATGCTCTCAGAGTTGGATGTCCAAAGCCAAGCGTCATGAGGGCACATATGCAAGGTTGACTTTCTCGCACTTCCAACAAATAACTTGCCTCTTCGGCAAAGCGCCAGGTCTTGGGGTTCTATGTCCAAGGCTCGGATTTTCTTGTGCCAGAAACTGTGCCAACGGCTCATGATAGGCTACAGCTTTCCCTGCAGAGTGGGCAGGGGCTAAGTGTCGTAGGTGCTCGCCAGGAAAGCACAGACCATAAGAGTTTCAGTAGTGCTGCTTGTCATGATCCATCGCCGCCAAACAATGGCGGGGCTATCTTTGAGGCCACCGCAGAGTTTCCTGAACAAGAAGTTCTGTCACGAGTGGCAAATCGTTCTCCACTCTTTTCGAAACCTCGGAGGTCCTTTCTACCAATCGCTAGGCGCAAGGCGTCCCCTGATGTCAGCCGTGTCAGGCGTCCTTCGGATCTAGGCGGACATCCCAAGAGCAGGAGGGTGCGCACACGGAGCAGGTCCCCCATCAGGCTTCGCGAAGTGGGGAGATCTTGTCGTAGGGCCTTGTCGGTGTTGGTGAAGAGGGAGTCCGAGGTCAACAGCGAGTCTTCGTCCTGGTCCGCCCTCTTGCCTCTAGGCGAGGCGGCGAGAATGCCGACACGAATGGTTTCGAACTGTCTGACAGTCATCCGCCCCAGTGTGCTTCATGCAAAATGCACAGCTGGCCGTTTCTGTGAGCTCTTCCTGTCGATTGGATGCCACAGTGTTACATTTGTGGCGAGCGCACTTGTGAAAGGCAATGGCGCGGAGGTCCAGCCCAAACGGGTCCGCTGATTCGCTGCCAGGGCCGCCAAGTATCGCGAAGCTTTCAAGCTTCCCCGCTGAAGCCCAAGTCTTGGGAGCTCAAGGCGGCTTCCAAAGGTTAATTCAACAGTTGACTGTATATCTGTAATGCGCGCCATGTAGGCTGCTGATCCTTGTGTTGTTGCCGTTTGCGGCGAGAGTCCTCCACGTACCATCAGGACACTATTCTTCGGATGAGTGTTAAGTAATGTGTGGCGTTGTTTTGCGTAAAGCGCGGCTGGTAGCATGTGTGGCTTAATGATATCTCTGTTTGAAGCGGCCAACCTCAACAAGCTGCATTCTTCCCTGCACTCAAAACTACGATTTGGCGCTGAAGCCGCTCTTCCTCAGAAATGACAAAATCACACTGTGGGATCTCTGGGCCCTCCGGCGGCCCACATCAGGAGAGGGCTCCAAAGAGGTCCGGAACTCCCCCAGAGAGCTACGGAGAGCCCTGAGACCTCTGGAGACCCCCCGCGAAGGACAGCCAGGAGGAGTGCCGTCAATCTGTCATAGCTCATCCATCTTCGCTCGCATCGAAATCCCACCAGCCCTTTGGGCGTGAGTGGTTTAGAGAGCCCGCTCTGTTCTCAACCCCCTTCTTCCCCTTCGGGGAGGGGTTTACCCCTCCCCCTACCCCCTCCCCCTGGGCCTGGAGAGGTCCTTTCGCGGGTCGTTGGGGGGGTCATTTTCGACTCCTGGGAGGGCTAAAAAACGACACCCCTCACGAGGATTCTGGCCCCGACGGGGGGGCCCAGAAAAAACCCTCTCCTCTTCTTTGAAGCCACAATCATTGATTTTACTACGGTTTTGGCCCCATTTTCGCCTTCTGAGGGGGCAGCGCTCATTAAAGCTCCCCTCTTCTTTCCAGGCAAAATCATTGATTTTACGAAGGTTTTGGCCTCATTTTGCCCTTCTGAGGGGGCAGCGCTCATTAAAGCTCCCCTCCTCTTTGATCGATTCCCTCCAAGATGGCCCCAAGAAGCGCCCAGGAGGCACCAAGAGGCCCCAAGATGGCCCCAAGAGGCCACCAGGGGGCCCCCAAGAGGCCTCCAAGAGGCCCCCGAGATGCCCCCAAGAGGTCCCCAAGAGGCCCCAAGAGGCGCCGAAGACGCCCCAAGAGGCCTCCAAGAGGCTCCCAAAAGACATCTACTACTACTTCAGGGCCCGAACGACTCACACCACGAAGAGCCCGAACGACTCACACCAGAAGGAGGGGCCCGAACGACTCACACCAGGACGAGGCGCCCGAACGATTCACACCACGAGGAGCCCGAACGACTCACACCACGACGAGGGCCCCGAACGACTCACACCACGAGGAGCCCGAACGAGTCACACCAGGAGGAGGGGCCCGAACGACTCACACCAGGACGAGGGGCCCGAACAACTCACACCACGAGAAGCCCGAACGACTCACACCAGGACGAAGAGCCCGAACGACTCACACCACGAAGAGCCCGAACGACTCACACCAGGAAGAAGGGCCCGAACGACTCACACCAGGACGAGAAACCCCGAACGACTCAAACCACGAGGAGCGCTTTCTCTCCCTCCTCCTCCGCCTCGTCCTTCTCCCGCTCCCACCACAAGGAGGATGTACAAGGAGGCGGGAGGAAGGAGGAACAGGGGAGATATGCGGGGGTAGGCGGAAACACGCCTGAAAAACACGACTGTCGGCATGTTTCGCAAGAGTTGCTGTTTTGAGATGGGCTGGTGGGGATACGCGAAGCGTAAAGAATTCAAGCCGAACCGATGGCCCCGAACCGACCCGGGGCCCGAGAACCAAGCCTCGGACCGAATCGGTCGAACTCGTCCCCGACCCGCACCGGCCGAATTGGATGGGAGCTCCAGGGATCTCGAGGCGCCTCCGAGGAACGGTCGGCCCTCCAGCGGGCCGACGGCGACGCTCCTGCGCCGACCCCGTGGCCGGAACTCCGTGGCGGAGCTCTCGTGGGGCTCCGGGTCTGAGCATCGTGTGGCAGATCTCCATCCCCACTGGCGTGGCCCTGGCCCCACTGGCCGATGTACCCCCCTGGATGGGGGTACAGGCTGCTCCCCTCGGGCTGCGAAGCTGGCCTGACCCCAACTGGGGTGGTGGGATGGTGGGGGTACGGGGTTGGGGACGGGCTCAACGGTGCTAAAGGTCGGGCCCCAGGCCTTCGGAGTCCCGAGGCCAGGCAGGCGATGCCCGCGGCCGCGTCGGTGAGGGCCTCCCTGGCCCCGCTCGGCAGGGCCCCCGCCGTCCACACCGCCTCCGCCACGATTCGGAGCTCGGGCGGGGTCCCGCCGCCCGCGTGGTCGACGTCGAAGACGACGACCTCGTTGCGCCCACGGCGCAGCAGGGGGCCTGGCAGGTAGAGCGACCTCTGCGGGCCAACGTCCCAGTAGCGCCCGAGGTTGAAGCCGTTGACGCAGACGAATCCCTTCCCGATGATCCCGAGACCGCGTGCCAGCGCCGACGTGTGCCTGTCCCCCGACGCCCTCCAATACGACGCGGGCGGGGCCGGCACGAGCTGAGCGTGCCGCCGGCGGAGAAGCGCGGGCAGGCACGCGCGAGGCTGACGCGCAGTCTGCGGATCGCTGACCTTCCGGAAGCCCTCCAGCCGCAGGAAGCCGTCGGCAGGAGACTGCACCTCGAGCGAGTAGCGGAAGAAGCGCGGGCCGCGCGCCCAGGGGCCGCGGCGCGCGCGCGAGCCGCCGTGCTGGCCCCAGGGGAGCCCGGCCAGGTCCTCCTCGTCCATCGGCAGCGGGATGCACTCCCAGCCGAGCACCGCCCGCAGGGGCCCCGAGAAGCTCCCGCCCCGAGCCACGCTGCTGGGGCCCACCAGGCCCTTGCGCTCCGACACCATGCCTGGGCCAAAGTTGATGCGGTTCATGATCTCGACGAGGATGTCAAGGCTGCCGCCCCGCTCCGGCACGGCGAACTCGCGAGCGTCGGCGCCGTCGTTGCGGTAGACTGTGCCCTGCACGCGCCCGTCCACCATCACGCTGGCGAAGTCGCGCACCGCGTCTGGGCCGAGGCGCAGTGGGCCGGGGCCGGGCGACAGCTGGCCGCGGTACAGGACGCAGCCGTGCCCGCAGCCGATGCGCTCCGCCGGCAGCGGCACTGCGGACAGGGTCGCCGGCAGCCGCCGCGAGAGTGCCGGCAGGGCCGCAGACAGGTCCATCGAGGCCTCGAGCTCGAGCGGCGGGGATTTCGGCAGTCTCGGAGCGCGGGGGAAGCTGCGCTGGAGCAGCTGAGGCTTGCCCAAGAAGCCAGCGAGCACCTCTCTGCAGCGCAAATACTTGTCCGTCACCTCACCGGCCTCGTCGAGAAGACCCCCGTAGTCGTAGGAGGTAACCTGCGGCGAGTACTGGCCCGCCTCGTTGATGTTGGCGCCTGCGCCGCACAAGCCAAAGGAAGTGCCACCGTGAAAGACGAAGAAGTTGACCGATGCGCCCTGGTCCAAGGTGGCCTGCAGCGTGCGCGCCACGTCCTCCGCGGCGCGGTAGCTCTTCCCCGCCAGCGCGCCCCACGCGTCGAACCAGCCAACCCAAAATTCCATATTGACCAGTGGGCCCTCGGGCAGGGCCTGGCGCAGTTGCCCCAGGCGCTGCTCGGCGTCCGAGCCGAAGTTGGCGGTCCGCAGGGCCCCTTCTACCCCGCCGTTCTCCTGCAGGTCTGGAAAGAATGTGCCGTCGCTCGTGAAGAGCAGCGGGCACTCTGGGGCGAAGGCGCTCCGCAACAGGTCGCGGAGGCGCTCCAGGTAGCCCCCGTCACTGCCCCAATAACCGAACTCGTTCTCGATCTGCACAGCGATCACGGGCCCGCCGCTGCCCGCCAGGAAGGGCTTCACGAGGGGCAGAAGGGTTCCCCACCAGGACTCCACCCGTGCCAAGTAGTCTGGATCGGAGCTTCGGAGTGGCACGGGATCCTGCCGGTCCAGGAGCCACCAGGGCAGGCCGCCGAGGTCCCACTCGGCGCAGATGTACGGGCCAGGACGCAGCAGCACATCGAGGCCCAGCTCCCCGCAGAGGGCCAAGAAGGCCGGCAGGTCGCGGCGGCCATCGAAGCGAAACTCCCCAGGCTTCGGCTCGTGCAGGTTCCACGGCACGTAGAGCTCCACCGCGTTGCATCCCAGCGCCTCCAGCTTCTCCAGGCGGTCTCTCCACTGCTCTGGCACCATCCGGAAGTAGCTCACGGACCCCGATAGGATGCGGTGGCGCTGCCCGTCGAGCCAGAACGCGTCCCCGCGCATCTCCAGCCTGCGCGGGGCGCCAGCTGCCTGCGCCGCTGCCCGCGCCCGCCCGAGCCGCGCGCGCGCCGCCGGCCTCGCCCGCTGGCAGAGGCCAGCGCCGAGGGCGAGCCCGGCGCCGGCCGCGAGCAGCTCCGCGTCCGCTGGGCGGCGCCCGCCCTCCCGGAGGAGGCCGCCGCAGCGCTGCGCCGGCGCCGGGGGGGCGGCAGACCGGATCGCCGGGAGCGGGGTGGGGCCCGCGGCGGCCCGCGGGTGCGCCAGGGCCGCCCCGCAGTGGCGCATGGCCGTCGCAGCGCGTCGCACGCTTGCGCCCGCAGCCCTGGCGCCCACGCCCTGGGCCGAGCACCGAGGCGTCTAGACACTTCCTGTACGGTGGGGGCATGGGGCAAGAGCCCTCAGATGAGGAATCCAGGGTCTGCAAGCTGGTGGAACTCGAACCGTGGATCGGCCCTGGATATCATCGCCGCCCTCATCAGGTAAGGAACCCTCCAGGGTCTGAAGCCTCCTGGGCGCAATCCTCAACGGACGCCCCCACCGTACGTGACCTTGTTTTCCTTTCCCGGGCAAAGGTCGTTACCCAGAGGGGTGGGGGGCGGGAGGGTAACAGGAACGGCGGCCGCGGCATGCACCCGCCAGGGTGCGTCCGCGCCAGCGGCGCGCATCAATCGCCTGTGTGCGCCACAGCATGTAGAGGGGGGTCCAGGCCACCCCCCTTGTACGATCGTTAGCGTTTGCCGGAGGGGGGTGCCCTGTGACAAGCGTTACCCTGGGGAGGAAAGCAAAAACGCTCACCTACCTGTTTCTGGCACGCTCTGAAGGCCTATGCCTCTGGAGGCCCTCGGAGACCTCCAGGAGAGGGCTCCTCTCGCGAGCGCAAAAGCCGCCAAGAGGATGTTCTCCGCCGCGCGGGCGCAGGCCGTGACGGAGAGAGGGGGCCTTGCATGCACACTGGACGGCAGGCCGCAGCGCGAGCACGAGCCTGCGGGGCATGTGTGGCCCGTCTCGCTCCCTCCCCCCCCAGACCACCTCGCGTTGAGAAAAAACACGACGGGCGGTTTTTCGCTGTTTTCGGCCCTTGGGGGCCCTCACCGGGCCTCGGGGCCGTCAAGGAAACTCAGGATGAAACACGGGCCCCGGGGAAAGGGGTCCAGACCTCTGGGGGTCGACGCTGCGAACAAAATCGCGACGTTGGGCGTCTGGGTCCCAGGCCTGCGCTCCGTGCGCGCAGATGTGGCAGATGTACCCTCTGTCCAGCATCGCTCTCGGCGCCCCTCGCCCTTGATCTTGCCGCTTCTTTGGGCCTCCGCTCCCTCTCGGCGGGGCAGCAGCACCCGCACGGCAGCAGGGCCCTGCCTCGGCGCCCGCCGGCGGCCCCTTTTAGCTGCCCCCGAGGTCGCCGCGCGCGGCCTCGGCCGGCGCCCCGCCCGCGGGCTCCCCGGCAGCCTGCGGCGGCGCCGGCCGTCGACGCGGCGCCGCTTCGCCGCTTCCGCCCCGGCCGCCGTCGGCGCCGCTGTGCTGACGCCCGCACGCCGCGGCGGCGGACGCCGCCACGCTCGAGAGTGGCCGTCGCCGTCGCGCGAGGTGCCGATGGCCGCCGCCGTCGACATGACCGCAGCCCGAGACGAAGAGCGGCGGGCGAGACGAGCAGGTGCACAGGCCTCCTCGTGGCCGCTCGTCGGAGAGCGTGTCCTCCTCATCCCCAGTGTTTTGGGTTTCCTGGAGGTGCGCGTTCTGAGGAGGCCCCATCTGTGCTGAAGTGGAGTGGTATGGTCGCTGCTTCTGCTGTGGCTGGGTTTTTTCATTGTGCTCGATTCGACCATCGTCTTAAGCAGTCTGGTTTGTGGGGGGCGGGACATCACGATACGGAGGCCGTTTGGCGCTTCAGCTTCTTCCTCCGTGGGGGCTTCGGCTCCAGCTGGGGCTTCGGTGTGAGCTGCGGATGGGAACAGACCGGCGACTCGTTTGATCAACGCACGTTGGTACTTGAGCCGAATGAGGCGGGTGCCGTGGCTTGTACCTCTTTAGTTGACCCAGCGCTTCCTTTAGGTAAAACACGGTGTCCGAGACGGGCTGTGCGGAGTTTCGTGCTGCTCAGGAGATCTTGCCGAAGTCGGCGCAAGACTGGGCTTGTGTTGTTATTCACCGCGCGACGCCAGAATGAGTTGCTGGGCTTCATGGTCGTGTGTTTGGGTGGCACCAAAGGGGTCAGTATGTCTGAATGCACGAAGTCGGCGCCCTGCGCCACCGCTGGTGCGGCCACCTCCTTGGCTCCACTGTGTGCTGCTGTTGTGTCTTTCCATCGGGGCGTTGCAAAGTGATGCCGCCCATTATGGGGTGAGGGAGTTCTAGGAGGAGGGGAAGGAATGGACACTTATCATTTGAGGGGAGGTTTGTGTAGTCTGAGTCCTAGAAGCCTCTCCTCTCATGGTAGTCGGTGTCTCCGCTTTGTCCTGGGTCTCCGGGTGGCTGTTTAGAACTCTGCGGCGATCCCACGAGGTTCGTCTGTGGGGGCGGCTAGCGCTTCTGTTCCGCCGACGGGTCTAATGTTCCGTCCCGAGCCTGCGTGCCGCCTCGAATGGCACGTCAAAGCCGCCCCCACGCCCTTGCAGCCGGGACAGTGTGTTGTGTGTGTTTCTCGGTGGGGGCGGGTTTTCTGCGCGTGGGCACGTGGGTGATATTGTGATCCCTTTGCCTTTTGGTCCTTCCATCCGATAGCCCCAATCATATGCGCTTCTGTCTGGAATGGTGTTGTCGCGCCGGATTGGATCAGATGGCCCCTGCGTATAGAGACGCAAACACATCGTGAAGTGTGCACCTCGGCAGTGGTGGTGGTGGGGCTGGTCTGTGCCTCGGGTTTGGGTGTGTGCGTGTGGCGGTGAGCTGCACGTGCCCGGTCTAGTGCTCGCCTCCTGCTGGTTCCCAGTGCGCACGCTTGTTCTGCGGAGGAGGCCTGAGGAACGGCGGGCGGCGAGAAAGGGTGGGCGGAGCCGGGCCGGGGGAGGCGGCATGCGGAGGGAGGGCGGAGCTGCGCGAGAGAGCCACCGGGGGAGTGCAACGGCGCCGCGCCGTCCAGGCATCACGACGCAATGCCGCCCACGTGCGCCTAGAGCTTAGATGGATGGCATACACTGAGCGCGTGCATCAAGAACCGATGCCGTGCACATAGTTGAATGGCAGACACAATATGGCATACACAACAATGCGCAGCAACAAACACGGCCAGAACAGACCACCAGTCCAAGCATCACGGCCAGAAACCAAACCCATGCATCAATAGCATACACCTGTATCAAGCACCCTTGACTTACACCAATAGCACGCATCACGAACATACACAGACAGCGCGCACCAATACAACACGTCAATAATCACAGATGTTACCACGATGCATCAATAACTTACGCAAAAGCGCCAACCACGTGCACCGATGATATCGAACAGCGTTACCAAAAACATAACATTACCAGTAACAAACATCAGCAACACACGCCCGTAAAACGTCTTTGCGGAACGCCGGAGTCATACCTCAAGATCTCTTCAGCAATGAACAAGCACACAAAACAGGGGCAAACAATATGCATCAGTAAGAATCATCAGGAACATACATCGAGAGAGGACGTTGACAGCATGCACCAGTGACACAGACCAGTAGCATACACCAACAACCGACATTCTGGATGTAATCCACACCGCAGACCCAGAGCATATGACAAAGCACATCAACAAAACACGAATACATACCGATGACTGTGTGCCGAAAGCATGCACATGGTCAACATTGGCCACGAGCAGTAACCAAGAACCCACTGATCGAGACCACACAGCAATGACACACATCAGTACCATGCCAGAACACCGTACACTAATACAAAGCATATTGATACACTGGAACTCATTGGTACGAATCTCGAGAACCATCATATGCGTTCGTTCTCCATTGCAGCATCTGGGGGCCGCTTTCGGGCCTTGTCGTAGACAAACTAACCTGGGCGAAACAAATCCCCAGCCGCCCCAGAAAGCGTCGCGAGGTCCAGAAGCCGCGTATGATGTAAACCTGGGACGACCCCAATGAGGTAGATTGTTGTTGAAACCATGCGTGCGCTACGCAAAGCAATGAGGTGCAACGCAATGAGGTGACACGCAACGCAAATCAGATAGAAGCAGATAAGGCAACAGCACAACACCAACCAGTATAGCACGCCATACCATTATAACTCGGTATAGAGCAATGCGACCCTTAGCATAAAACACCATCGCGCAGTAGATAAACTTACCTCGCACATCATAACGTTGCATCGCATACCAACGCATGACATGGTAATGTACTGCGTTAACATTGAATCGCCCAGCATGGCTAAAACCTTCGCGTTCGCCTGCTCAACGGGCCAGTGGCGTGATTCAAAGGCTCCCAAAAGAAGACAATAAACAGAAACAGTGTTAGCAGATCGGACTTGGCTTCTGGGGGTACAGCGGTACAAACTTTCGACGGAGCCCGCAGCGATATAAACTCTCAATCGCATTCCAGGGGACTCCAGAGGCCCTCCTCAGAGCTTTCTGCATCTCCTTCTGGAGGCCTCTGCCTCGCCCTCGAGGCCCTCGACCTCGTGCTCCTCCTTGGCCGCCAACTCCCTCTCACTTCTGCCTTCCCCTCGTCCCCAGCCCCCGCCCCGACCCCTTCTCCCACCGAAGGCCCCCGAGGTCACCCACCCACACCCACCTCCATCACCCCCTCACCCTCGAGGCCTCATGCCCCATGACTCCCTCCCCCGGAGACTCCCACGCACCCCTCGGCGGCCATGAGGCGGCCACATAAGACAGCGGCCACCGGCGGCGTCGTCCGACCAGGTGGTCTGGGTTCCAGGTGATTGCTTTCGAGCCAAGCCTCGGGACTCTGGCGGCCGCCTGGGGCGATCCAGGCACCCCGTGGGGTGCTCTCGGAGAGGCGCAGCTGCTGGAATGCACCCCAAGGCGGGACAGGCCTTCCAAGTGCCGACGGAGACTGCGCAAGCCTCCGGCGTTGAAACGACGGGGAGAGGGGAGGCCGGGGGATTGTGGAGCACCTGTGTTCCAGAAGATGTTTTACGAGCTTGCATTCTTCTCTTCATCCGTATCCTTATCTTACCTCTCACTATATATGAATAGTTATACATACTCACACATCTATATATGTATATATATATATAAATATGTATATGCACTCCTTCCTTGAGGTGTACCGTTATTCTGCCAGCCTCTTTAACGAACAAATGACACCCCGAGCATGGTCGGAGGATTTCAGTAAGAGTCCTTCTGCGAAGGGCTTCGAATGCAATCCTAATGTGGAGGATTTCAATTTGAATCCTTATTGTGCATGTGGTGGGGGGGAGTCACAAGGCATCCTTCTTGTTGGGGTGGGTTCATAAGAATCCTCATGTGGAGCGTCTGGTTAGGACTCGCCAGCGCAATGCCAAAGCCGTGCCAACGCAATGCCAGCGCAATGCCAATGCGATCTCAAATCCGATGCCAATGCAATGCCGTTGGGGGCAATCCTTTGAGGTACATTTCCGAAGGGAGCTTTTTTTGTGGAGTGTTGCAATAGGAATCCTTCTGCGAAGGGACGCATTCGGACTTGCCAGCGCAATGCCAGCGCAATGCTCGAACAGTGCCAACGCAATGCCCAACCAATACCAAGGCGACCCGAATCCGATGCCAATGCAATGTCTTTTGGGGCGATCCTTTGTTGTGGATTTAAATGAGAATCCTTCTTCTGGGGGTTGCAAGGTTGCAATCGGAATCCTTCTGCGAAGGGAGGCATTAGGACTCGCCAACGCAATGCCAGCGCACTTCCAACGCAATGCCGACACAGTGTTAAAACAATGCCAATTGGGGGCATCCTCTCTTGATGTATTTCAATGAGAATCCTTGTTAGATTATGTCATTGCGAACCCATGTTCGGAGGACTTCAATAGGAATACTTCTGTAAAGGGCTTCGAATGCAATCCTTCTGTTGAGGATTTCAGTATGGATCCTTCTTGTGTATGGGGAGTCACTAGGCATCCTTCCTGTTGGGGTGGGTTAATACGAATCCTCCTGTGGAGCGTCCGATTAGGACTCGCCAGCGCAATGACAATGCAGTCCCAACGCAATGCAAAACCAATGCCATCGCGATCACAATCCAATGCTAATGCAATGCCAATGGGGGCAATCCTTTGCTATAGGTGTCAATCGGAATCCTTTCTGTGGAAGGTTTCAGTAGAAATCATTCTGCGAAGGTAAGAAGATTAGAACTCGTCAGCGCAATGCCAGCGCAATGCCAAAGCAGTGCCAACGAAATGCCAGCGCAATGCAAATGCAATGCCAATTGGAGGAATCCCTTGTGGTAGATTTCAATAGGAATCCTTCGGTGGAGGTCGTCGCATGGAATCCTGCTGTGGAGGATTTCAATCGGAAGCCTTTTCGTGGAGGGTCTCAATAGGAGCCCTTCTTGTATAGGGTTTCAATGGGAGTCCTTCTGGGGAGAGTCCCATCAGGATTCGACAACGCAATGCTTGCGAAGTGCCAGCGCAATGCCAAAGCACTGCAAAGCACACTTCCAGCGAAATGTAAAATCATTGCCAAACCAATGCCAAGGCAATGCCAACGGGGTCGAAGCATCTCAATAGCAATCCTTCTGCAGGTGCTTCCAATACGAACCAATATGTGGAGGATTTCAATAGTTGTCCTTCAGTGGAGATGTTCGATAGGAATCCTCCTGTGGAGGATTGCACTATGAACCCTTCTTGTGGTGGCTTTCAATCTGAATCCTTCCAGAGGTGAGGGCAGATGAGGCCACGTCGGATTTTTGTTTCGCCGCCGCCGCCCCCCCCTCCCAGAAAAAAACAAAAAAATTGGCGGCCGCGCCGCCGCTTTTTTTTCTCTCCGGGAGGGGGGCAGGGTTAGGAGGATTCGGTGAGGAGAAGGAGGATTAGGTGAGGAGAAGGAGGAAGAGAGAGGAGGATGAGGTGAGGAGAAGGAGGAGGAGAAGAGGAGGAGGCTCTAGATTCGTGGGCTCGACTCATCCCCCCCGAGAAAAAAATATGTTGTGTTTCTATCCTCCAGGGGGGGGGAGGGAGAGGGTTAGGAGGATTCGGTGAGGAGAAGGAGGATTAGGTGAGGAGAAGGAGGAAGAGAGGAGGATGAGGTGAGGAGAAAGAGGAGGAGAAGAGGAGGAGGAGGCTCTAGTTTCGTGGGATCGCCTCATCCCCCCCCCCCCCCGAGAAAAAACAAACACAAACACACACACACACACGCACACACACAACGGGAGGCCGCGCCGCGTTTTGTGTCGTTGTTGTTGTTGTTGCTGTTGTTGTTGTTGTTATTGTTATTGTTATTGCTATTGCTGTTGTTATTGTTGTTGTTGTTATTGTTGTTGCTCTTGGTGTTGTTGTTGTTGCTGCTGCTGCTGTTGTTGTGCTTGGTGTTGTTGTTGTTGTTGCTATTGTTGTTGTTGTTGTTGTTGTTGTTGGTGGTGTTGTTGTTGTTGTTTGTTTTTGGGTGCGCAAACAAAGAAAAAGGCTCGCTTCTGGGGGAAGGACAAGGAGGAGAAGAAACAGGAGGAGGAGGAAGAGTAATAATGTTCGAAAACTCCACGGAACAACTATACGAAAACACTCTTCGAAAGGCGAGGTGCTCCACAATCCTCCGTTCTCGAGGGGGAGCTCACTGATCCTGAGCAGTGGCCCTCGTCCCTGCCACTGTGGATGCTGACTGACGCGATCGCCGTGCCACGGCCGACTGCGGGTCCCTGGGGTGCTGCGGTCCATGGGGCGGACGATCGGTGCCCGCCTGGCGCGCCGCCGTGCCTCCTGAGCTAAAACAGGGCTATAGGATCGGGATAAATCGCTCCAGAGCGTTCCGGAGCGCTCTCAGAGCGTTCCGGAACGCTTTGGAGCGGCCGCGGCGCCCAATACATCCTCCGAACCCGCCGATTCTCAGAGATTTCGAGTTATCCCGATCCGATTTTGTCCCGATCTTCGCGTCGTTTTATGAGCTCCCCCCGTGCGGGGAGGGCGGAGGAGGAGGAGGAGGAGGAGGAGGAGGAGGAAGAGGAGGCGGAGGAGGAGGAGGAGGAGGAGGGGGGCCCGGCCTCGGCCGCCGCCCCGCCCGGCGCGCAGGCGGGCGGCGCTGCCGGCGCCCGCGGCGCGCGCTGCAGGATGCGGCTCAGCTCCTGGCGGGCGGGGCGCCGAGCGCCGAGGATGGGGGAGCGAGGACGGGGGGTCGAGGGCTACAGGGACGAGGAGCTGCGAGCCTAGAGGATCTGGGGATTCGGGAGCGGCCAAGAGGGGGGGTGTCCAAGAGGGGGGGAAGGGCAAATCATGACCGGCGGCATGTGCGCGGCCCAGAAGGGGGGGGCTGGGGACGTCATGAAACAAGAAGAGGCGCCATGAAATCTGGGGAAATATCATGGCCGCCGCCATGATATCCCCCGCCCCCTAGTCATCACCCCCATCTTTTCCGCCCCCGAGGGATTAGAACTAAAGGACTGAGGATCGGGGGATCGAGTATCGGGACATCCAGGATGAGGCTCGAGGGTCCAGGGACAAGTGCCTGAGGATCGAGAACCGAGGCGCTGGGCAGCCTCGAGGATCGAGAATCGATGCGAGGCCAGAGACCTATACACGTCCACCGCACTTGGAGCCGTGGTCCCAGGACCCCAGGGGGGCGGATGGGCGGCACGGATCAGCACGGACTCGACTCGCCGGAGTCTCGTTTCGCTGGGACTTGGTTCGCGTTCGCCAGGACTCGCTTCGCCGGGCCTCGCTTCGCCAGGGATCGATTCGCCAGGGCTGGGTTCGCCGGAGTCTGGGTTCGCGGGTGGGCTCGTTTCGCCAGGCCCCATTTCGCCGAGGCTCGTCTCGCCGGAGTCTCGGCTCGCCGGAACCTCGATTCGCTGGGGCTCGTTTCGCCGGAGTCTCGATTCGCTGCATGGGGCTCGTTTCGCTGGGACTGAGCTATTCTTCGCCAGGGCTCGCTTCGCCAGGCACGAGAAGGATCCAAAGGGGGAGGAGGAGGAACAATCGGGCGGATCCTATAACGGGCGGGTCGGGTAGTGCGGGAGAGACATTCAAGTATGACGCATCATCGAGTTAGCACGCGTGAACCCTAGCGGGTGGGTCGGGTCGGGTCGGGTGGGCGGATCCTGACGGGCGGATCGGGTCGGGCTGGCGGATCCTAAGGAGCGGGTCGGGCAGGCAGGATACTAAAGTAGGACGCATCATCGAGTTAGAACGCGCGAGCCCTAACGGGCGGGTCAGGTTGAGCGGGTGGACCCTAATGGGCGGGACGGGTTGCTAAAGTAAGACGCATCATCAAGGTAGCACGCGCGAGCCCTAACGGGCGGGTCGGCTCAGGCGGGCGGACCCTGATGGGCGGGTCAGGTCCTGCGGGCGGACCCTCACGGGAGGGTCGGGTCGGGCGGGCGGAGCCGGGCGAATCGAGATTCAGGCGAGCTTAGTGGGCAAATCAAGCCGGGCGATTCGAGCCTCGGACGAGTCGAGCTGGTCGAATCGAGCCCCGAGCGCATCGAGACAAGGGCGAATCAAGCCCCGGGCGAAACGAGCCGTGCGAATGGACCCTGGCGAATCGAGCTGGGCGAATCGAGACTCAAACGTATCGAGCTGCGCAATTCGAGCCGGGGCGAATCGAGCTGGGCGAATAAAACCGGGCGAATCGAGATTCGGGCGAATCAAGCTGGGCGGAGCAAGCCAGGCGAATCGATATGCGGTCAGGCGAAACGAGCAGAGCGAATCGAGACAGGTGAATCGAAACTGGCGTATCGAGACAAAGGCGAATCCAGGCTCGGCGAATCGAGCCTGCCTGGCGAAACGAGCCGGGCGAATCGAGCCAGGCGAATCGAGACTCGGCGAATCGAGCCGGTATAATCGAGCTGGGCGAATCGAGACTCGGGCGAATCAAGCCTACGCTGGATGGACTTACTATCGTACTTGATCGCTCCATGGGAGAAGAGGCATACGCACCATAGGCTGGTCGGCGACAACCCACGACTGCACAACTTGCGACTGCAGAAGAACAGTACAGCAGCACCCAAGGGGGCGAGTTGGATGCCCAGACCCCCGACGCCATGATTCGTTCATAACGTCGACTTCCAGAAATCCCGACCCATTCTTTGGGACCGGATCTTCGTCAGGACTCTTCTTTGACGGCCCCGAGGCCTCTAAAGGCCCCCAGGGGCCGAAAACAGCGAAAAAACGCTCGCGTCGTGTTTTTTTTTTCTTGGCTCGAAGGGGTCTGGGTGTTGATGTGTTGGGCCCCAGGGCGGCGCCAAACTAGATCCGTGTCTTTGGACGCCCGAAATGGGCACCGAAAAAATGGGTACAATGGCCAACAGCAAATGTTGTCCCAAACCGACAGCAGCCGCTGTTGGGCGGGCGACCTCCTGTCTCGAATGGACACAGGCCGCGGCGGCGCGGACAGCGAGTCCTGTTCAGAATGAACAGGAACTGCTGTTGGGCATAGTACCCATTCTTTCGGTACCCATTTCGGGCGTCCAGAAACTAGATCCGTGTCCGGCTCTTCCCGAGGTCCAGCAAGGCCGGCTCCCTGGGCGGTGGATAACGTGCAGAGAAGAGAGATCCCCGCCTCGGCGTCGAGGCCCGAGGGTCCAGAAATCGAGGATTCGGGCACCGAGGATCGGGTCGAGGCTTGAGGCTCGAGGATCGGGGATCTGGGATCTGGGATCGGGGATAGAGTGTCAGGGATCAAAAGCCGAGCGTCAGGGATCGAAGAAGATCGAAGGTTGAGGACCGAGAATCGAGGAGCAATGGACTGGGGATCGAGAATGCAGCTGCGAGCATTGAGGATCGATCGAGAATCGACATAGAGGCGCATGGCGTCGAGTCTCGGGGGGAGACG
This sequence comes from Prorocentrum cordatum, assembly GCA_963575745.1. Classification (NCBI taxonomy): domain Eukaryota; class Dinophyceae; order Prorocentrales; family Prorocentraceae; genus Prorocentrum; species Prorocentrum cordatum. Next base: position 317,182 of record CAUYUJ010015040.1, read on the forward strand.
GCAGGGCATCCCTGCTCCTCCTCCTCCTCCTCCTCCTGCTCATCATCATCATCATCATCATCAGCAGCTTCTTCTTCATCATCATCATCAGCATCAGCATCAGCATCAGCATCATCATCCTCATCTCATCGTCATCATCAACATCATCACCATCACCATCATCAGCACCACCACGATCATCATCATCATCATCATCATCATCATCATCATCATCATCAGCATCATGATCATCGTCATTATCATCATGGTCATCATCATCAGCATCATCATCGTGATCATCATCTACATCAGCATCATCATCATCATCATCATCATCATCAGCGGCAGCAGCATCATCATTGTCAGCAGCAGCATCAGCATCATCAGTATCAGCAGCATCATCAGCATCATGATCATGATCATGATTATGATGATCATCATCATCATCATCAGCATCACCATCATCATCGTCATCATCAACAGCAGTGCCAGCATCAGCATCAGTATCATCAGCAGCATCATCATACTTCTCAGCAGCATCATCATCATCAGCAGCACCATCATCATGATCATCACCATCACCATCACCATCATCATCATCATCATGATCATCATCATCAGCATCATCAGCATCATCATCAACATCATCGTCAGCAGCATCAGCATCATCAGCATGAACATGGTTCATGATCAACTTGATAATGATCATCATCAGCAGCAGCAGCATCATCGTGATCATCACCAGCAGCATCATCAGAAGCATCCTCATCATTATCAATAGCATCATCATCAGCAGCATCATCATCACTATCATCATCATGAGCATGACCATGATCATGATCATCAACATAATCATCATGATCATCATCATCATCATCATCCTCATCATCATCATCATCATGGTCATCATCATCATGATCATCATCATCATCATGATCATGATCATGATAATGATCATGATGAGTGGCATCTGCAGCATCTGCAGCATCTGCAGTAGCATCATGATCAGCATCAGCATGATCATGAGCATGATCATCATCATGATCATCATCAGCAGCATCTGCAGTAGCATCATGATCAGCATCAGCATCATGATCATGATCATGCTCATGATCATGAGCATGCTCACTTCATGATCAGGATCACCAGCATCATCAGCAACAAAAGCATCCACATAATCATCACAATCATCATCAGAAGCAGTATCATCATCATCATCATGATTAGCATCAGCATCATCACTATCAACAGTAGCATCCTCATCAGCATCATCACCATCATCATGATCATGATCATCATCATCATCATCAGCATCATCATCATCATCAGCATCATGATCATGATCAGGATAATCATCATGCTCACGATCACGATCATGATCATGATCGTTATCATGATGATGATCATCATCATCATCATCATCAGCAGCAGCAGCAGCAGCAGCATCAGCAACATCGTCCGCAAATGTTCGCAGCGCACAGAATCGGAGCAAGGGGAGACGGCACGAATACGACCATGGTCGAGGGCCAGGCAAAGGCGTGGTATGGTGCCGCTGTTTCCGCCGCCTTGATGCATCTTCAGTCTCTCCGACTCGGGGGTCCATCGTAGACCCATTCGCTGGGGGTGGCCCCGCCGGTGACGGTGGTGTTGCTTCTCTGTACTCCTCCTGCTCGTCCTCCTCCTCCGCCTCCTCCTCCTCCGGCTCCTCTGGAGGCTTCTGGAGCCATCCCGGGGACACCAGGGGGCAACGAATGTCGCGACAGCGCGAGAGGTATATGGAAGCAGCGGCTTCGGCGGCGACGGGCAGGCTGGGGTCCTCATCCATATTTGGCCGCTCCACGATGTCGTCGTCTCTTCTGTCTGTCCTGGAGGGGGGCGCGCTGCCAGGAGCAGGAGCAAGCCTGCTAGGCACGGCGGCAACGCTGGCGTCCAGCTAGAGGGTAAGGGCAGTGCACATTGAGCAGGGGCCGGCCGTCCCGGCACTCCTTCAGGCCTACCTCGACAGGTCCACACTACTGCTCGAAAACAAAAGCCATGCCCTTAGACCACAAGCCCCATGCATTGAAGCCACACGGCCCCAGCCAGAAACATTGCCGGAACACCTCGTGCAAGCCACAGACAGGTGCTCAAAGGATGCTCGGGCGGGCCTATCTGGAAAGGGCAGGACGCTGCGCCACTGCCTGCGCACAAGGACGGGCACCTCTCGTGCTGCCGCAAGGGGAACGTCCAAGGCCAGGGCACGAGGCGGGCCTCGGCCCCTGCTGACCAGAGCCTGCAGAGCCTCCCGGAAAATATCCCGAGAAATCTCCCGAGAGCAGCTTTGCAAGCCGATGTCCGCTGAGATGTCCCGCGTCCCCATGCACTCGAACGAATCCGAACACACTCCAGGGACCCGGGAGGTTTCGCCCGAAGTTCTCGGGCGGGCGGAATGGCCCGGAGAGTTCGCCAGAGATCTCCACCAGAAGGGAGATTCCTGAAGATTGCCCAGAGATTTCGGTGGAGATTTGGCTTGGAGATTTCGCCGTGGTGATCTGCCTTAGAGATTTGAAGGGGGCCCAGCACTGCGGACAGAGATTCAGGGGAAGACTGTCGCAAGATGTTTGACCAGAATCGTTGGGGACATGTGATCAAGACTCCACCGATCCAAGTCTCGAGGAGCTCAACCGAGGTCGGCTTGGGCAGCACGGTTAGGAGCAAGACGCGAACACAACAGAATGAGCTGGCGCACGCAGGCTGCCGAGGCACGCCCTGTGCTCTCGTTCTCACTTGACGCCTGCGCACGGTACTGTAAGAGCAACGGACGTCGTGCAAGATATGACCTATCGCGCAGCAGGCGCTGA
>CAUYUJ010015040.1:325000-345000 GCA_963575745.1 Prorocentrum cordatum
CTTAGGATATGGGGAATAACGACAACAACAGCACATCAATTCCGCCAGAGCATCAGATACGTGACGTGTGCCCGAACATGGCCTGGTATATACAAACATGCCTTCCAAGCCCAACCTGTGTTCTCTTCTACGTCCAGGCGCCAGGACAACACGACACAACAACACATTGCACCATCTGCCAGCTTCTCTCTGGAGAGAAACAGAACTGATGACTTCTTGCTTCGCGTGAGAGGGAGCTGACTTCGCAATACTACCGTCCCTCCGAAACAAATGAAAGCATCCATAGTCGACAGCGGTGCATCATAATCGCAAAATGCTGCGGTCATGACCTGGGCAGGCACGTTCGACTCACTCGGTCGACCCTCATGGTAATAATAATGGAACCCATCTACATACATACATACATGTATGTATGAACACATACATACATCCATACATACATGCATACATACATACATACATGCATGCATGCATGCATGCATACATACATACATTGTGATGGCCACCCCCAAGCAAAACAAACTGTTTCGTGTCAATATGGCCGATGATCGCGCCAACACGTGTCAACACTCAAAACCAGATTGCACTGCGCTTACGTGTGCGCGATAGCCAGGCCATGCATTGAACAACTTAGCTCTCACTTGACTCTTCCTCACTACTATCCACTCGCAGACTAAGCTCTGGCCCGAGACTTCCTGCAGGTTCCAGCCTCACGATCCCCACAGTGGCGAAAGTTACAAGATTGAGATGGCATCCTGAGAGAAGGGCGATAACGTGGGGGCGCATTCGCAGACGACACTCCCGAATATGATTTCTTCAATATTTCTCACGATTGAGATGACCCCGATCGGATTCAGAAAACATGCAGTGGGATCCCGTAGGGATGGGCTCCCACTCGAGACATCTTCTCAATTTTCTCACTAACGAGGCTCCAGCTGGAAACTTTCCCTATATTCCAGCCGCAAGATCCCAACTGTGACGACAGCTAGAGAAGTGAGATCGTCCACGTCGGATTAGAAAACAAAGTGGGGGCCCAAAAGGGCGGGGCTCCTGCTAGAGACTTCGTCGCAATTCACTCACAAGCGATGCTCCCTCTCCAGACCCCCTAAAGCTGAGTGTTTGGGTTTCTGCGTGGGCGCGTGAGTGTGTGAGTGTGTATGGGGGTACTGATGATGATGGCGATGGCGATGGTAGAGAAGATGATGGTAATACTGGTCATGATGATGACGCGTGCGAGAAGGACCACGAGAGGAGAGGGGGTTAGGGTGTATTCCTGCGCAGGGGGGGCCTACAGAGATCAAGAACCCCATGTGGGGTGTGGGGAACGAGCTCAAATGATGGCCGACAAACACAGGAGGTTTGGGAACAAGTGCGTAATTTGGAAGTGCTGGCAAAATTGACAAGCTGGCAGAACGACCAAAGCTCGAGTGTCGAAAAACAAAGAACTGGCATGATCGATACGGGAAGCCCGAAAGGGATAATGTGGGATGACGATTAAGAAAAAAGGAGGGGGAACGATTAAACAAAAAGTTTCCCACACCGGGGGGGAACGCTCAGAAGCAGGGCTCGCCTGTGTGGTCGTCACAGAAAGCCCGCCTCTGCGACGACCACACAAGCAGGGCTCCCCGTGTCGAGGCTCAGAAGAAAGGCCCGCCTGCGACGACCACACAGGCAGCGCTCCCCTGTGACGAGGCGCAAGGAAAGCACTCGCCTGTGACGACCACGCAGGCAACGTTCCCTTGTGACGAGGCACAGGGGGAGGGCCCGCCTCTGTGACGACCACACAGGCAGCGTCCCCTTGTTTGGAATCTGGATGAGAAGGCCCGCCTTTGTGACGACCATACAAGCAGGGCTCCCCTGTGTCGAGGCTCAAAGACAGGGCCCGCCTGTGACGACCACACAGCCAGCGCTCCCCTGTGACGAAGCGCAAGGAAAGCGCCCGCCTGTGACGACCACACAGGCAGCGCTCCCCTGTGACGAGGCGCAAGGAAAGCGCACGCCTGTGACGACCACGCAAGCAGCGCTCCCCTTTGACGAGGGTCAAAGAAAGCGCCCGCCTGTGACGACCACACAGGCAGAGCTACCCTGTGACGAAGCTCAGGGAAACTTCCACCGTGGGGGGGGTGCGCGCCCGAGGACGGCGTGGGGAGGGGAGGGGACGATTAAAAAATAGTTTCCCAGCCCGGGGCCTGTTTTTTCTAATCATCATCCCAGGCGCCGCCGCGTGAACACGACCCCCGGTCATTTTTTAATCATCATCCTCCATTAGGGAGCGGTCCCGACATGGGCTATGGCAGTATAGCAATGCTGAGGGTGCACACGGTGACTGCCTCGTGCGGTGCCGAACCGGGCCATGTGGTGCTGCGCTAAGGCTCAGCAGCCGAGCTGCGTGGAACAAGAGCGGCGAGGGCGCCATTGAGGAAGAGCAGGGGTCACGGCTGCGCGGGGCCGGGGCCGCACGGGCCAGGGCAAGAGAACGCGGGAGGCGAGCGGTGCATGCGGCGGCTCGTCCAGGCCGCCTGGACGCTTCCTGGCTCGCCAGGCAGCGGCCGAGGCCGCACCAGCTGTCGGGGAGGCGGCGGCGGCCGCGGCCGCCGCGGCGGGGGACGGTGCGGCGCCGGCGGCTGCCGCTCCGCCGGCGGGAGCGCCGCAGGAAAGCCACCAGGCAGCCAGGAGGCGGGGCCTGCGTCTTCGCCCGCCGTAACAGGACGGAGCCAGCACCAGGACGAATTCGGGTGAGGATGAGCCGAGAATCTCTGAGTTCCGACGGCTCTGTCGGATGTCTCGGGCGCCGCGGCCTTCTCAGAGCGTTCGGGAACGCTCTGAGGGCAACGTGGAACGCTCTGGAACGGCTTTATTTATCTTGGGCGTGGCTTAATGGGGGGTCAAAAATGGGGGGGTCAGAAAAGGTCCCCTTTCGTGCCCCTTTCGGGCCCCTCCAGAGCCCCAGGGGGCTCGTTTAGGTACCGTTTGGGTACCTTTTCGAACCACCCTCGCCACCCCCCAATTTATGACCCCCCCATTACGCGGCGCCCAATTATCATCGCCCTAGCCCTGTCCGGCTAAAAATCGTCGCGCTGGGCTTGTTTGTGGATCCGACGCAGGAGGAGCGTGGGTGTGCAAGCGGGTGGGGCCATGATCGCGTCTCCCGAGATTTCGCTCCGTCGCCGGCGTCTGCTGGGGACCTGGCTCGTGCTGCTCCAATCCACGAGGGTGTGTGGGTGCTGGTGCTGGGCTTGTCGTTTCGTGCGACTCGTCTTGTGCTCCCCCCCTAGAGGACGCCTGGATGAGGTCCGCGTGGATGGGGTCCGAGGATCGCCAAAACATCGTGGACATCGGCAATGCATCGTTGACGTCGGCGTGGAGAAAATCGGGCTGCACATCAAGCCGCATCGCCGATGCATCCGCAATGCGGCGCGATCCTCCGACCCCCTCCGACGTCGTGATTTTTCAATACGGAATCCGAGGAAGTCCCGACCCTTTCCCCAGGGCCGGTTTTTCATCCTGAGTCATTTTGTTGACGGTCCCGGGGCCCGGTGAGGGCCTCTAGAGGCCGAAAATGTCAAAACATCGTCTTAATTTTTCAATACGTTGGATCTCTGGGTACCCAGACCCCATCTGGGAGGGCAAGACCCCCCGTCCTCATCCTCCTTCGTCTTCCGCTTGATTCCAGGAGGCACGCGGGTCCTCCCTGGGGGCCCCGGCGTCGAGGCCGCCGAGCACCACCCAGATGCGGAGGCGGAGGCGGAGGGGCTGTGCTATGCTACGCTGCGCTGTCCTGTGCTGTCTCGCGCTGTGCTGAAGCTGTGCTGTTCCATGAGAGGACGAACAAAACGACATAAACATTAACTTTCGGCGGTTCGCACGGATTTTTTGGATCTGCGCTGGACCCCCCTCCCTGGCGCGCTCCGCGCGCCGGAGGCGCCTCCGGCGCCGCCCCTTGCGCCGCCCCTCCCTGGCGGCGCCTCCGGCGCCGCCCCTGGCGCGCTCCGCGCGCCGGGGAGGAGGGTCCCTTGCAGATGCGAGAAATCCGCGCGCACCGCCAACAATCCATGGTTATACAGTTTTTTGTGCTTCGAACTATGCTAGCCTCTGTTATGGTTTCAATCCAATCGTCCTTGGCATCCGAATCATGACCGCGGTGAACTGGACACTTTGCCCGAGCTGCCTGAACGCAGGCCCCGCCCAGAGCTGGTTGTAGTCGAAATGCGCGGGGCAATCAACCAGATCGAGCTTAAAATCCGGTTCGTTCACGAAACGGGACAAGCCGACAGGGGGAGCAGGGCGAATAAACGCGCCACGAGACGAGCCAGGTGCGCGTCAGGGTGTGCGCCAGGGAATATACATGGGGACGCGCCAAGGGACGTTCAGGGGACGTGTCATGGACGCGCCAGTGAACGCGTCAGGGGGCGCCCCATGGAAGGTGCAGGGGAATCGCCAGAGGACAGGCCAGGGAACGCGCCAGGGGACGTACCAGGGGACGTGCCACGGGAAGAGGCCCAGAGACCGCGGGCGAAAATAACCCATGCGTCTTGTGGGTCCCAACGCTCGCTGGCGAAAGGAACCCACGTTTCTGAAGGCTCCCGAGACTTGCGGGCGAAAGTAAACAACGTAGAACACATGTAAATCACATGGTTTCAGCTCCCAGGCCGCCGCATGAATCCTGATCCTCGTACCTGTCGCAATCCTCAAGCGGGACCACACAACGTCTTGTTTCGCATCTCCTGATGAGCTTCTGAGCTTCTGGAACCCTAAGAAGGATTCTACACAACACGCTCCACATCGTCGTTCATGTTCACACGGATCCCAGCATGTGTCTTGGATCCGACGTGGAGGGCGCACCACCCTTGGGGGGCCGCGCACGGAACACCTTCTCATACCACAAGGTGGCCCACCCGTGGAAAGCACAGGACGGAGGGAGGAGGGGGGAGGAGGAGAAGAAGTGGGACTCGCGGCGCCGCAGGAGGTTTAGGAAACAAACAAGCAAAAACGCCAAACAAAACTCGACACATACATCCAGGTGCTTCGATGTGTCGATGCGCGGGCCCCCGGACCTCTCGACCTCGTCTCTCCGTGGGCCGGCCTCTCGTCCCAAAAAAGGTTTGTGCAGCCCCGAGGCCCGAAACCGACCCCCTGGAGACACAAACACCGGCCGCCCCGATGCTCTCGAGGCGGCGGATGCCTGCGGACATCGTGACCTCGATCCTCCAGGAGAGCGCAGAATCGAATCGATAAGTCGGGTCGGTCATCGAAGTGAATCGGAGCGGCGGGAAGCGGCAGCCGAGCCAGGAGAAGTCGAATCGGCGGAAAGCGGCAGGCTAGTTTAGGCCGCCCCTGAGAAATCGACGTCCACATCGGAAGCCGAAGTCGAACCGAATCGGAATCGGCAGCCATCGACATCGAATCGACTCGAAGCAAAGAGATCGAAGGGAGCCCTGTCCTCACCCCCTCCCCCTGGGCCCTCCTGCCCTCAACGCTGCTGGGCTCCACCTCCAACAGTCTCTCCAGGTCCTCGATCGCCTCGGCGTACTCCTCCAAGGCCTCGGATCGTGAAAAATCGACCGGGTAGTTTTTCGCTATTTTCGGTCCCGGGGGGCCATCGCCGGGCCCCGTGGCCATCAAAAAATCGACTCGGGACGAAAAGCCGGTCCTAGGGGAAGGGTCGGCACTTCTGGGGGCGCCGTCCCGAACAGATCAGGACGTCGCATGTCTGGGGATGGGCCTTCCAGCCTCGGGGTGCTCTGAGGCAGCAGCGCCTCGCCGAGAGATCCCCGAGTCGTCCCGAACGGCCGCCGGAACGTATCGAAGCAACCAGTCCTGCACTTTGTTCCGCTATGTTCCGCCTCCATGGAAGGGCCCTCGCCGGGCCACGGGGCCGTGATCGCGGGGCCCCAGGGCCGTCCAAAAAGACCACGCGGGACGACAGGCCGGAGGGGTCGGGGCTTCGGGGGGCCTCGAGTCGATAAGAAGCACTGCCTCGCCCCCAGACCATTTCCTGTCTGTGTTGGATATGCCTACCGTAAAGATGCAGCAGAGGTCCTGTGGAGAGGACGCGCGGGAGGGCACAAAGCCCTTCCAAAGGCCACACTGCTCCACGAGAGAGACAGGCACGGGACGCGACACACACAGGACACAAAAAGGGGCCCTTGATCTGGAGGGGCCGACCTACGAATCAATCCCGACCGTCGTCTGGACCAGGCGTTTTATTCACCGTCGCCAAGCCCGCCTCTCCTCCTCCTCCTCCTCCTCCTCCTCCTCCTCCTCCTCCTCCTTCTCCTCCTCCTCCTCCTCCTCCTCCTCCCTCCTCCTCTCCTCCTCCCTCCTCCTCCTCCTCCTCCTCCTCCTCCCTCCTCCTCCTCCTCCTCCTCCTCCTCCTCCTCCTCTCCTCCTCCTCCTCCTCCTCCTCCTCCTCCTCCTCTCCTCCTCTCCTCCTCCTCCTCCCTCCTCCTCCTCCTCCTCCCTCCTCCTCCTCCTCCGCCTCCTCCTCCTCCTGCTCCCTCCTCCTCCTCCTCCTCCTCCTCCTCCTTCCTCCTCCTCCTCCCTCCTCCTCCTCCTCCTCCTCCTCCTCCCTCCTCCTCCTCCTCCTCCTCCTCCTCCTCCTCCTCCGCCTCCTCCTCCTCTCCTCCCCTCCTCCTCCTCCCTCCTCCCCTCCTCCTCCTCTTCCCCTCCTCCTCCTCCTCCTCCTCCTCCCCATGCTGCGCATCCTCCGCTCCCTCCCCCGCTCCCCCCTGCTCCCTCCCGGTCCCTCCTGCTCCGGCTCTTCGCGGCTGGCCTCGCTCATCGTCCCCCCCTCTCGGCCCCGGAGGTGGCGAGAGACGTCATGGGGTGGGGGAGGGGGGGGGGGGGCAAGCTAGCTGCGCTCGCGTCATATCTGACGTCCTACCCCTCCCTCCCATCCCTTACCGTGGCGCTGATTTTCTCTATCCGCGGACGCGTGTCGTAGCGGACCTGTGGCTCCGCGCGCGCCTGCGTAGTGGGTGGTGGTGCACGTGCGTGGGGGGGAAGGAGAGGGTTGAGAGAGAGAGGGTGCCGAAGGAGCTAGGACAAGGATCAGATGGGGGGGGGGGGGGGCAAAACGGAGGAAGAGGAGCCGAATGACAGCTATGAGGGGGCAGGATGAGCGGGGGGGGGAATGAGGAAGAGGAGGCCAAGTCGCGGGAGGAGGGGAGGAGCAATCGGAAGAAGAGGGCGGGCAGGACGGGGCCATGATATGATTGCTTTGTTTCGCGACGCGGCTTCCAAGGAGGCCCGTGCCAGAAAAAGCAGCGCTGCGCATCACACGCGACAAAGGCGTAGCCTCTCTCCTGCTGCTCCTGCTCCTCATTCCCCCCCCCATGAGTGAGAGGTGTGGATGTTCCTCCACCCGCTGATCGAGTGAGAGGTGTGGATGTTCCTCCACCCGCTGATCATCCTTATCCTCATCCTTCTCCTCCTCCTGCTCAGTCTCATCGTACTCATCCTGTGTGCCCTTGCATGAGGAGGATGCCAGAATGCTCACTGTCTGTTTTCTCCTCCTCCTCCTCCTCCTCCTCCTCCGTCTCCCCCCTCCTCCTGCTCACCATCCTGCTTCCACCCCTCCTGCTCACCACCTCCCTGCTCACCATCCACCTGCTCACCATCCGCCTGCTCACCATCCTGATCATGTTCATCCCCCTCCTCCTCTTTCTGGGGAAACCAAAAAGGGACCGATACCGCTACTCCCCAGACCTCTCCCGGGGCACGTTCTAACCAAGACTTCGAGGCGAATCCAGCGATGGCGACGAGGGCATCCCCGGAAGCCAAAAAACGAAAGAGGCAAGGGTAGCGGTATGAGTACCTGTTCCCATTCCGCCCTTCTCCCCCTCCCGGCCTTACTCCTCGCTCTCCTCTCGAGGGGGAGGAGCATAAGGCACGGATGCCAATACTCCTGCTGATGGCCCTGCTCCGCGTTCCCACTCCCCTCCTCGAACGGAGGGAGGGAGGTATTCCTTCTCCCGCAGATCATCCTTCTCCCCTCCCCCACCCCCCCCTCCTGAGGAAGGAAAAATGTCCCTCCTACTGCTGCTCCTGATTATCGTCCGCTCTCTCAGCCCGAGGGGAGAGGGGGGGGAGGCCTCCACCTTATCCTCCTCGTCCTCCTCACGATCATCCTGTCACTAAGTGACATGGTGAGCACTCCTACTTCCCCTCCTCGTCTGAACGAGACGGACAGAGTGAGGCCAACATGTGTCCCCTTGGTACTGCTCGTGCGCCTGCATTGCCGTCAGAGGAAATAGGGTGAAGAAGGGGTGTCCCTCCTCCTTCAGATCATCGTCCCCGCGAGCTCCACCTCCTCCTCCTCCTCATCCTCATCATCACCACCACCACCATTATCACCATCACCATCACCATCACCATCACCACTACCATCACCACCATCATCATCATCATCAGCATCAGCAGCATCATCATCCTCACATTCATCGTCACCATCATCATCATCATCATCATCATCATCATCATCATCATCATCATCATCATCCTCATCCTCATCCTCATCCTCATCATCGTCATCATCATAATCATCATCATCACCATTATCATCAACATCATCATCATCATCATTGCCCTCAGCCTGCGAAGGACAAGAGTGAAGGAAGGAGCGATGGCGCCGCCTCTCCCGTGCTGCTGCTGGTATTCAACCTACTCCTCCTAAGGGCGAGGGAGCTTCCTCTCCTGCTGCTGCTCGTCCTTCCCCCCTGCACACGTGTGCATGTAGCACACAAATCACGCGTGACAATAATGGGCAGGTGCATGACTTCTGGATCTGATTGCCAAGTGTGGTAGACATGTCTCCAATCTTATCTTGCAAAAGGCAGACACATGCAGTTGTGAAAGCCGCGTTGTGGGTTCCGTATACGGTAGAGCTCAATGTGGGGCTACGGGAAATATGCGCGAGGACACGTGCGGGCCCTGCCAGTGGGGCCCTCTGTGGAGCTCCCAGCCACGACAAGTGTGAGGGGTGTGCCGAAACGGGCGCGACGCCCACATGTGGGCGGTGCCTCTGGACCCCAACTCGGTGGAGCTACCTATGGAACCAGGACACATGTGAGGAGTGTGCCGAAACTGGCGTGAAGCCCGCATGTGGACGGTGCATTTGGATCCTTCGGTAGAGCTCCCTATCGGGCCACGAAACATGTGAGAGGTGTGCCGAAACGGGGCGTGACGCCCGCATGTGGACGGTTCCTCTGAGGCCCTACTTCGGTGGAGCTCCATCTGAGCCACGAAACGTGTGAGTGGTGTGCAGACATGGGCGTGACGCCCACATGTGGACAGTTCCTCAGAACCCTAAGACGGTGGGACCCCCTATGGGTCCATCAGAGGTGTGCCGAAACGGACGTGACGCCCACATGTGGACGCTGCCACTGGGGCCTTCGGTGGAGCTCCCCTACGGAGCCACGACACGTGTGAGGGGTGTGCCGAGACGGGCGTGACGCCCACAGTGGACGGTGCCTCTGGACCCTAATTCGGTGGAGCTCCCTATGGGGCCACGAAACGTGTGAGGAGTGTGCCGCAACAGGCGTGACGCCAACATGTGGGCACTGCCACTCGGGCCTTCGGTGCAAAGCCCTATGGGGCCACGAAGCGTGTGAGGGATGTGCCCAAACTGGCGTGACGCCCGCATGTTGACGGTGCCTCTGGACCCTAATTCGGCGGAGCTCCCTATCGGGCCACGAAACGTGTGAGGGGTGTAACGCCAACATGTGGGCGGTGCAACTGGGGCCTTCGGTGCAACTCCCTAGGGGGCGACGAAATGTATGAGAGGTGTGCCGAAACGGACGTGACGCCCACATGTGGACGCTGCCGCTGGGGCCCTCGGTGGAGCTCCCTGTGGGGCCACGACTCGAGTGAGGGGTGTGCCAAAATGGATATGCGAAAAGCTAAAGCAGTGGTGGGAGGAGGGAGGAGGGAGGAGGGGGAGGAGTAGAGAGGGAGACGCAGGGCGCTGTCTCTGCAAAGCGAGGGCCCAACACCACACCTTGGCGCAAGGGCTCAAGGGCTCAACGTGCCTCAAGGTTGCATACCCGCTCAACGTACCTCCCAAGGTTTGCTTCTGTGACTCATTCGTTGATTCACTCGTTCTGTCGGGGGGGCCGTTTACGTGGACACTATGCCGCTGCCTGCCGAGCAGATTTCGAAGCTGAAGCATAATGACACTGAGATCGAATTCAAAGAAGAAAATCCGAGACGTCCAGGATCAAAGCCGAATGAACATTACGACGCATACAAGGTCGTCAACACTATTGGTGAAGCGACGCAGTACGGTGCAAAATGGGCAGACCTGACATCGGACTTTCAGAAAGGGTTTCTGACCATCAAAGACTCCCAAATTGAAGATCGACGGTCGCCTTTGACGACTCCGAAGAGGGAGGCGCAGCTTGGGACACTGGATCGGGATGCAGCGGCACGTTCAAAACGCGTGAACGCCAGGATTTCTGGGTCCTCTGTGGTTGCGGCGCCAGCGATCGAGGCAACCGTGGAGAGAGTCAAAATGAACCCTGCCACAGTTGCCCTACTCAGGCACATGACGAGGGACGAGATCAAGCTGGGCATGTCCGAAATCCAAGCGTCGAACGCCCAAGCGATGACTGAGAGAAATAAGGAGGTGCAACAGGAACGAGATGCACGCAAGGAGTTGGAGAAACCAGTCGCGGCCCTGGAGGAGCAGCTCCAGAACTCCCAACACACGAACACTGAGACCGGGGACATCGGCAAGAAAGTGGCTGATGTTGGCTTCACTGAGGGTTTGATGATATGGGGGCTGATGCAGCAGAGCAGGTTGTTCGAGACGCGCTGGATGAAACTGACGGGTTCCAGGAGGTTTGGTCCTTCAACGAGAAGCCCTCTGTCGTGTTTGCCCGCTTCTCCGACATCGCGAAAACCATGAAATTGCTGAGGACGCAGAAGCGCAATCGTACATTCAAGGAGGCACGTTTATGGGCTTCTGAGAACCGCACTCTGGAGGAGAGTCAGAGGACAAAACTTGTAAGCAACATCAAAAAGCTGTTGATTGAATTGAAGGGGGTTGAATCCAAACACATCGTGGCGAATTACAAGGCGTTCTCAAGGTGCATGTCCGGTCCAACCGCTTGTACCTCGTGGCGAGCGTGGCAGAGAACGAGTCGCCGCAAAGGGTGGACAAGAGATTCGGGGTAGACGACGCGGTCACGAAGGCTGCGACCGAGTTCGCGGACGAGCTGTTCCTGTGAAGGGCTTCCGGCCAGCAGCCGAGGCCGGAGCAAGGCCAAAGATCGGCGGGCCGTTTGACAGCCGAGGCGGCCACAGAATTCGAAAGTTTTCGTGACGGCAATCGGCTTGACGACTTCACGTTGGAGCTCGGTCGGTCTACTCACGAAATCGTTTTCTTGACGGAAACGTGGCGGGAGGAGCGCAAGGAGATCATCGAGACTCATCGTGGTGACATGCTTTACTTCAGCGGTGGATCGAAACACCGTGGTGTGGGCATAGGATTATCACGCGATTTTCACAAGCAGCTGAGTGGGGTTCGATTCCGTTCAGTCTCAGAGAGGGCATGTGCATTCGATGCTCGGCTTGGTGTTTCGCAATTTCGAGTAATCTCTGCCTATTTCCCAACGTCTCGGGACACGCCTGAGGCGGTTGAGGAAGTGTACACGCTGTTGTCTCTTCTACTTGTAGATGGAAAGCGCCAGGGTATTGTCCCGATCATTGGTGGTGGCTTCAACGCTTCAATCGGTGAGGTCCAGGAGAGGGATGACGTTGACATGCTGGGAACATGTGGGTGTGGAGTACGCAACGCTCGTGGGCCGACGCTTGTTCGAAGGATCTCGGAACACGGACTTCAAGTTTTGAGCCGTCAGCCAAATGCGTGCCACGCCCCTGACTCGTGGATTTGCGATGGCACGCCCCTGCGGGCTTTCGATGTGTCGCGTGTCCAGATAGATTTTCTGCGTGCAGATGTGCCTTTTGAGTTTGTCCAAAGTTGGTGCGACAATAGGTTAGCTGTTGGCCTCGACCACAGGTGCGTCCATAGCCGGTGCAGGTATTTGACTCAGAAGCGCCAGCGGCCTGAACGGCAGCAAAGCTTCAAGGGCTGGCAGCCTTGCCTGGAATCGTCTGGCGTTCCAGCGTCCATCCATGGAGTACTCTTCTGATCTACTCCTGCGGACGCTACTTTCGAGGACATCGAAGACGCATTGCAACGAGCCGCCAGTTATTGTGGGAGCAGGAAGCGCACCGCCCAGCACAAGTTTACCCCATCAAGTGCCCTACAACTATTGCGGGCCAGGAGGCGGCAGGAGGTTGACCAGTCCGTCAAAGACAGCTGTCGCTGCAAATCCGCCATATGCACCGCAGAGAGACAAGGGCCTGGAAGACGGCGCGGTGGCAACGATACTTGTCCGATACATCGTGTTGGCGAGGTTTGAAAAAACTCTCCCACGGCATTTCGGGTAAGAAGACGTCGCAGCAGCCGCCGCCAGACGATGTTGCCGACATGTTGCGTGACATCTTCGCCGTGGTAGCTGAGGACTAACCGCCGCCTTCCCTCACAGAGGCGCCGTTTACCATGCAGAAGATCGACAAGGGCATCCAGCGTTTGGGATCAAACAAGGCCCTGTACGAACGTGGTGCAGACATGTTGAAACAATCAAATGTTGAATTGAAAAAAATATTACTTACGCTGTACAATGCTGTGCTTGCTGGCGAAAGCGTTCCGGAATCATGGCGCAAAACGTTTTCATCATGCTGGCAATGAAGACGCACTCCAAGGCAGTCGGAGACTTCCGACCTATATAGAGAGCATCCGCCTTCTCCACAAGCTGTTTGCAAACATGCTGCTGGGGCGCGTCGAGCACGTGCTAGAGTCGCAAAGACCCGAGGAGCAGCACGGATTCAAACCTAACAGGCGTCTGGAGGAACATTTTCTGACAACAACACTTGTTATTGAGAATACTTTGGCGGCGAACGTTCCGCTCTGGATCGTGAGTTTGGACTTATCAAAGGCGTTCGACCGAGTATCTTGGGCCACGTTGTGGGAGCCCTGCGGCAGTTCGGCGTCAGCGACCATTTGATTTTGACAAGGACCCGTCTGCATCGAGACCAAGAAGGGCACGTCTTGGGCGATTGGGCCAGAAGCCAGGCACTTCCGATCAATGCTGGCGTTCGCCAAGGATGCGTGCTGAGCCCGGTCCTGTTCACAGCTGACTTGGAGTGGGCCATGCGTGCGTGGAGAACCCGCGTTTCACATCTTGGATTCGATTTTGGCGACGGTTTGAGGCCGCTAATAGATTTACGCTTTGCCGATGACATCTTATTGTTTGCAAATTCAGCGGGCGAAAACAAAACTGCAGCTGGACGCACTGGTCGACGAATCGGCCAAAGTTGGATTGGTTCTGAATGCGGCCAGGACGGCGGCGATGCCAACAGAGGCGCAACCTCCGCAAGAAATTACCACGCGGGCCGGCTCAGCCATCCAAGTCCTCACCCGGAGTACCGCCCACAAGTGGTTGGGATGCATGTTGTCCGGTGGTAATTCTGGAACGCACAAGTTGGACCTGGAGTATCATCTGACGTCCGCAAGCAAAAATGTCTTTGCACGCAGGGCCAGTCTATGTGACCGGAATGTATCTCTCGCTGCTTGGCTCGAGCTTCTCAGCCGCGTAGGTAACGTCAGTGGCGTGTTTCGGAGCTGGTGTCTGAAGCCATACAGCGATTCACTGCAGAAAGTAGACTTCGCGCTGCGGCGGCTGATGCGGCAGGTCGTTGGCCCGCCTGCGGGCGTGGATTGGTCCCGACCGTGGCATGAGATTCTGCACTTATCACACGAAAAGCTCAGCCAAGCATTGGAGGAACGCACGTGGTCGAGAGGGTCCATGAAGAAGTATTGGGATCGGGCAGCATACGTTGCGAATTTACCTCCTGATCGGTGGGTGCAGAGAGCCTTGCATTGGACGCCGCCGGGAACGCGCTCACAGGGTCGTCCTCTTCTGCCTTGGACGCGAAACTATCTTCGTTCTGCCAGGCGAACCACATCGGACCGTGCCAAGAAGCTGCACAAGAATACGCAGCATGGGTGGAAATGACAGAAGATTTCGTTCTGCATGTCGACAGGCCCGTTGCTTCCCTTTGCGCACCAGGCATGCATAGTGACTGGCATTTGTTTTTCCCTCGCGCCCTATATGGGCCCGCCCTCGTGCGAGGGGGGTGACTTGACTTGACTCGGAAGGCAGAGGCATGGGCGGGAGGACGGAGGAGGGGGAGGAGGCGAGGGGCGGAGGCGGGGCGATGCGTAGTCAAAACGAGGACCCAAAACCACAGGGTGTTGTTCGGAAAAACACGGTGGCTGGACTGAGACATCGCCGTGCACTGCACAGATGTAGCGCTCAAACAGCACGCGTGACAAGAATTGCCATGGAGTTGTCTCGCAAACGCGCACGGGCATGCGAATCTCAGAACGCGCAGGGGCCAGCACGGGCACACACACACACACACACACACGCACGCACACACACACACACATACACACACACACACACACACGCTCCTCTTGGTGTCGCGGCCACGCGCGCAGCAACGCGACGGAGTCGGGCTAGCGGCCGACAGCAGACAGGGGCGCACACACACAGGCTCGAACGCTAGAGCCTGGCGCCAGGGCTGGCCGAGGACGCACGTGGACCGTGGCCGGGGCCCACGAGGCCTCCTCGCGTCGTTGCACTAATCACGACTCACGATTTCTGGCGGT
The DNA here is from genome assembly GCA_963575745.1 of Prorocentrum cordatum. NCBI lineage: Eukaryota > Dinophyceae > Prorocentrales > Prorocentraceae > Prorocentrum > Prorocentrum cordatum. The sequence goes on from CAUYUJ010015040.1 coordinate 339,741, forward strand.
TTCCGGCCTCCCAGGGACCGGGCCCGTCGGTGGGGCCCCTGGGACCGTTGCAAACCAGCGCAGTGTGTAATAGCAGCCCCAGGTAAGGAATCGAGAGCCCCCTGGGGCGCCCAGATCTGAAAAACGCATGACGTCGCAGGTCTGGATGCGGCCACGATGTATGGTCCAGGGCTTGGGCCCCCCCCCCTCCCCCCCAATGCTGATGCCATTGGGCCCCCCCCCCCGCGCGATGGTCCCCCGCCCCCTCTGTGGGCGTGGCGTGGTGCAGCGCTGCGGTGCCCCCCTCCCCCCTCCTGTGGATGTGGTGTGGTGCTGTGGTGGTTCAGAGGTGGGCGTGGCGTGGTGCTGCGCTGCGGTGCCCCCCTCACCCCCCCTGTGGGTGTGGTGTGGTGCTGTGGTGGTTCAGAGGTCGTCGTCGTCGTCGTCGTCGTCGTCGTCGTCGTCGTCGTCGTCGTCGTCCTTGTCGTCCCCGTCGTCGTCGTCGTCCTCGTCGTCGTCGTCGTCGTCATCGTCGTCGTCGTCGCCGTCGCCATCGTCGTCATCGTCGTCGTCGTCGCCGCCGCCGCCAGCGTCGTCGCCGCCGCCGCCGTCGTCGTCGTCATCGTCGTCGTCGTCGTCGCCGTCGTCGTAGTCGTCGCCGTCGTCGTCGCGTCGTCGTCGTCGTCGTCGTCGTCGTCGTCGTCGTCGTCGTCTCTGGGACCATACCATCGGGGGGGGGGGGGGGGCGAGGAATCCTGGGACCATACCATCTGGGGGGGGGGCCGTGGGCCAGGAGCCCGGGATCATGTATATCCACATCCAGTGCGTCTTGGTCTTTCTGAGAGAGGGCGCCACAAGGCCGAAGCGCCCCGGATATGGATAGAAACCTGGCCTCTAGGAGGCTGACTTTTATCCATATCCAGTGCGCCTCGGGCGCCTTGGGAAGGGAGCCCGGAACTCCAAGCTGCAGTGGACATGGACAGAAGTACTGTCCGCACTGGAGGCACAGAGATCCGATTCCCAGTTTTTTTCGACACGGGACCCCCGAAGTCCCGACCCTCCCCCGAGGTCAGCTTCTCGCCCTGGGGTCTGGCGAGGGCCGCCAGACGCCGAGCGAAAAACCCTGCGCCTCTACCTGCTCAGTGCCCTTGGGGTCTGGGGAGGACTGGTGGCTTTCGGGCCTCCGCTCTCAACACAAAGTATATGTCGGCCCCGATCACAGGCTTCGGGGGGCTCTCGAATGGACTGAAGAGTTGGGGCACAACTCGGGGACATATGACAGGGGGGCGTTCTCGATAGGGGTGAGTCCGAGTGTATCCTCGAGTTTCCCAGGAGGAGGATGAGGAGGAGGAGGAGGGGGAGGAAGAGGAGGAGGAGGAGGAGGAGGAGGAGGAGGAGGTTCTACGCGGTTTGACTTTTCGTGGACGAGTCGCGGGCTGGGAGCGAGAAGTCGCCTGCGAGCTCTGGCCTCTCGCGGCCGTTCGGGACGAGACCCTGGCAGCCCCCCGAACGCTCTCGGCGAGGCGCAGCTGTTGGAAAGCAGCCAGAGGCTGGAAAACCTCCTGGAACTTACGCAGATCCGAAAACCTCAGCCCTGATTGCTTCAATGCGTTCCTGTGGGGGGACACAGGTACCAATACTGCTGCTCACCAGGCCTCTCCCTGGGCGTGTTCTGACCAAGATTTCGAGGCGAATCCAGCCGTGGTGACGACGGACGGGTTCGGTAGGTTCGTGCGGCGTCGGCGCGCACAAAGGCTTTTGACACCGCGTCGATCGTTCAACCTTGAATCGATCGCGGCCCCGCTCATTCGAGGTTGAATCTCGTCGGGCCCCGTGGCGTCACCGTGTCCCTCGGTGCGTCCGTGCGCCGCAGACTGCCATCTTGAACGCCCTCGCGTGGCGTCGCGGGCGCGCCATCGCCGCGCGAGCCTGCCGCGGCGGCGTCGAGATCTCGCCTGCCTCGGAGCGAGACGTCCAGGCAGGCCGAGGCCCGCGCCGCAGCTGGGGGCCGGCCAGGAGCCGCGCGACGCGGCCGGTGTGGAGCCAGGACGCTCGGGCGGGCGCCAGGCTCGCCCTCGCACGCCGGAACAGCGCCTCGGGCCCAGCGGGCCGGGCGGCCTCCTCCTCCTCCTCCTCCTCCTCCTCCTCCTCCTCCTCCTCCTTCTCCTCCTCCTCCTCCTCCTCCTCCTCCTCCTCCTCCCCCTCCCCCTCCTCCTCCTCCTCCTCCTCCTCCTCCTCTCTCCTCCTCCTCCTCCTCCTCCTCCTCCTCCTCTCCTCCTCCGCCCCTCCTCCTCCTCCTCCTCCTCCTCCTCCTCCTCCTCCTCCTCCTCCTCCTCCTCCTCCTCCTCCTCCTCCTCCTGCGGCGTGGGGCGGGCGGGGTGGAGGACGGAGGAGCGCCCGCGCGAGGGTTTCCGGAGGCTCCCGTCGGCTCCCGGCCTCGGGATCTCGCGCCACCCGCAGCGCGACGGCACGGAGCTCGGCACGGGTGTTGAAGCAGTGTGCTTCTTCAGGTATGGCGCGAGACGGTCACCGAAGCGTGGGCAAAAGTATACGGAGCCACCACGCAACGAGTTTAACCCAGACGTTTCTACCGCGGCACGTGTTGCGTTTCAACACGGGCGTGTCAGGGCAACTAAGCTCGGCATGCTTCTCGCCAGTTGCGCCTCGCCGAAAGCGTTTCGGGACTGCCGGGATCATCCCAGACGGCCGTTTCCAGAGGACTGGGCAAGACTACCATTTCTGCAGAGGCCCAAAAACCACAGATAATCCCAGACCTCCAGCGACTTCAAAATAAAAACAAATCGGAATTATTTTGCGCCGTTTTCGGCCACTGGGGAACTTAAAAAGCAGGCCCTGTCAGGACTTCCAGGGACCGCACATAGAAACAATCAAGGCGTCGGATCTCTGACTTCCCCAGTTCCCCACATCGCAAACAACCTGGCATCCGAGATACTCAGAGTCCCAGTGTCCCCACAGACCTTCCAGCATCCTTTGCATGCCCTCACGGCGCGACCGCGGGGTCTGCGGAGGACGAGCGGGCCCCGTCTCCCCAGAGGCCTCCCAGCTGGTGCCGGAACGAGAGAGCCCCGCTGCATCGCCGACACCGTCGCTGCCTCGGCGACGTCGGCGACGCAGCGCTGACGTCCCCGCGGAGCAGCTCGGGCTCCGCATCGAGCCGCATCGCCGATGCGTCGGCGCTGCGGCGCCGTCCTCCGACACCCTCTGCTCCGGCCCCCCTCCGGGAGGCCTCGACGCCCGCTCCTCCGCCTCGCCGCCGTGCCCCGCGCCGGCCCCACCCCCCACCCCTCCGCTCCCAGCCACTCTTCCTCCCTCCCTCCCTCTCTTTCTCCTCTCTCTCTTTCTCCCTCCCTCCCCTCTCTTCTTCTCTCGCCCTCTCTCTTCATTTCTTTATATGTTTCTAGTCTTGTCTTGTTCTCTCTCTCTCTCTCTTTCTCTCTCCCTCCCTCCCTCCCTCCCTCCCTCCCTCCCTCCCTCCCCATCGAGGGTTGCAAGGCCGCGCTGCCGGGCTTCTTCTTGCGGTTGGAGATGCACAGAGGGCTCTGTCAGGGGGCCCCCCAAGTGGTGACGTGACCACACCGCGTGGTGAACTCCTGGGGGCTCGGGGTCTCCGCGCGGCTTTGGGACTCGGGTCGCTCTCCGAAGAGGTCTCGAGGTCCCAGGACCATGCGGTGGCAGACCGCGCAGTGAGGTCCCTTGGGATTTCGGAGTCGCCGCGCTGTCCGTTACCACACGGATTTTTCAGGACCTCCGCATCTGGGAGCCTCCGACGGGGAGCCCGGGAGACTCCTAAGCAACTGCGGGGCAGCGAGGTGGCCAGGTCGACGGTGGGCCGTTCGTGGGCCAGGTGTGGGTCGTGACGGCGTTTAGCGGGGATCAACTGTTGTAGGGCCCCCCCTTCCGGCGCTTCGCATGCGAAGATCGCCGAAGAGTGACAGAAAGGCACGAGGTCTGAACAATACATGCCACCCCATCTGCTCGTCCGACGAAGCGTGCAAGGTTCCTTCGGAAGAAGTCATGGCAGCGAGCGTGACCGCGACAGGAGTGGGCAATCGAGTAAGCGCAACATGGTCAACACCCTGCCAAGACCTACGGCGCAAGCATATGACCACCCGTCCGAGGGCCTTGGAGTTGGTGGCGTCCTCCTTGAGAACAGAACCACATAGCTCCTGAATGCCAAATTGTCATGGCGATACGTGTGGAACTGACAATGGGCGCGAAGAATACGCAGAGCACATCCGCGAGAATGAGAATAATAAGCAAGAGGGAAATATGGGATTGAAGAAGACTCCCTGAGGGAGAGATGACGAAGAGGAACAGGAGCTTTCGGGGGGGTCACTCTCTTCACTGATGGCGCCTCCGAAAGAAAATGAAGGAGACGTCCCAGCATACCGTGGGAGCCACACGCATCTATCTTTACACATATATATATATATGCACACTACACTAAGACATGCGAGCCTCTAACCGAAACATGATGCGTCTACTTTACTCCCCAATCAGCGCTTGCATTGAATGGGTCCTGGCGGATACGACGATAGAGTATGTAAACGTGTCCGGCCGATTTCGGTAGGCGGCCAGGTTTCCGGGTCCTTGGCTACCGTTTCCCGATTTGCTGGGTCCTGGCCGATTTCGATGGGCGCGGCTGGATTCCCGGGTTCCCAGTTCTGGGTCTACAGTTCCCCGCGTTTTTAAGGACCCCGGGTGCTAGATTTCTTGGTTGCGGCCAAGTGCACGGATCCTTACGATCACGGTCCGCATGACATGTTGGAAAGTCCAAAGTAAGAAGTACAGAGAATGAGAGAGAGAGAAGCAAAGAGAGAGAGAGAGAGAGAAAGGGAGAGAGACAGTACGACTAATGTCAGCAATATGCAACTCTCTTGATGTATATGCACAAATATATACACATGTATATGTATGGCGGTAAGCCTAATGATAGATAGATGGGGTACGTACTGAGATGTAGCGTTGGTGGGGAAATCTGCATATGTACAGAGAGAAGGGCAACTACAGAGATCTTTACGGGAGACCTCCCGCCCCTGGCGCGCGGAGCGCGCCAGGGACGGGGGTCCATGTTGATGTGATCTTGAACTTTGTCGAATCCATCCACCAGGCACTCAACGGACTCTTTTCGAGCACACCTTGTGAGATGAATTCCTGGACAGTCGGGGTATTGCAATCAGTGGGAATGCACTTGTGAGCATCACCAGTAAGGTCATTTCCTGAAATACCTGACCGCGCCATTGTTCGGCCGGGGCGCTGC
>CAUYUJ010015040.1:350000-355000 GCA_963575745.1 Prorocentrum cordatum
GAGCTCTGAGCTCTCTGCGTCAGGAGGAAGGAGCGGGGGGGGGCAGGCAGGGTTGGGCCGGCCGCGGCGGGGAGGGGGGGCTGCAGGCAGAAAGCGGGGAGGGGGGACGGGCGTTCAAAAGGCCACGTGAAATGTGCCAACACCACGGGAGGCGCCATCACGATGGCACCCTCTGCCCTGCAGGATCATCAGGGGGGGGGAAACGAAGCCAGGGGGTCCTCGAATGGAATGACGTCAAACGTTTTTGCGCGTTGGAGCTCCCCAGGCAGATCTGGAACCCAATAGAACCCTGCTTTGTCGGAGCAAGACGCCGTTTGCCGAGGTCCATGCAGCGGCGGGCAGCGCAGTCACGAATCGCAGACACGCAGACAGAGAGAAAGAGAAAAGAGAGAGAGAGAAAGAGAGAAAGAGAGAGGAACAGAGCCGCAAAACCATAACAATTGTTTGAAGGGGGGAGATGGCCAGTCATAATGATCCGACAGCGGGGCGGAAATGCGGGCAGATAGAACCGCTGCACACGGCCCACGTCGCCTCGAGCGGCGGGTGCTCTTCCCTCCGCTCAGCCGTCCACGCGGGCCGCAGGTGCCCACCCCACAAGGAGAAGCGGAGTGAGGTGGCGAGGGCTCGGAGGGAAGCGAGACGGAGAAGGCGCACATTGAACAGGGAAGCGCCACTTTCATCCAGCGCAAGAGGAGCCCTGCGGCGAGGAAAGCAGGCAAAGGGGGATAGGGAGGGGAAGGGCGACAGCCGGTGCACCTCATTGGCTCGGCGCCTCCGGCGCGCCTGGGCGCGCGGGGCCCCCTTACCAAGCGGCCTCGTCGCCCGAAGCCTACAGCAGGAGCAGTGAGGTCATGCGCGGCGGCAAGGCGGCCGCCCACTTCGCGCACGGGCGCGCAGCCAGGGCGTCCCACCGCAGCGCTGCGCAGCCGCACTGCACGCAGGCGACCCAACCAGGACCCTGGGAGGCGGTGAGGGCCTGCCAGGGCCGCCCGCCGGAGAGAGGAAGCCCAGCGGCTGAGCGATCGAGCGCTGCGCGCTGGGCCGACGGCATGGGCGCGCGGGCGCCCCGCTCCGCCGGCATCCCCCAGGAAGCCGCCGGCCCCACTCGGGGCACTGGCGTGGGGGAGACGCGGCAGAGAGATGAAGGAAGGAACCTATGGGAGAGACAAGCAGTTCAACGCGAGGGCTGCCGCAATTCTGGACCATCAGTCTGGCGGCCCTGGGCTCGGCGCCGAGTGAACCTGCCGCGTGTGCAGCGCTGCGCGCCAGTCTGCCTCGCCCCCGCCTGTCCACACCGCGGGCGCAGCAGCAGCAGAGCTGCCGCCCTCGACGGCACGGCGAAGGCCCCGCCCGCGCACGGCGTCGTCGCCGCTCGTGCCCACGCGGGCGCCGACACCCCGCAGCGCAGGCAGGCGACCTTTCTGGGGCCTTGCGCGGCGGCGTGCGCTGGCCAAGCCTGCTCCGCGAACTGAACATTACAGCGCACAGGGCCTTCTGGCCGCCTCCACGCTCGGTGTCCGTCCGGGGCCCTGTGGCAGCCTCCACGCTCGCTGTCCGTGAGCGCTGGTGCTGCCAGCGGATGGCCCAGCGGTGGCGCACCCAGCTAAGCGACGAGCGCGCCCCGCCAGCCGCGGCGCCAGCGCTGGGGACTTCGGTTTCGAGGGTCCACGCCAGCGCTGATGTGATTTGCCTAGAGCGCTGCGAGCCCCATCTCTGCCTTCAGCCGCTGAACGAAGCCGAGGGTCAGGGTGTTGGTCCTGCGCGGCGAGGAGCGCGGGCCAGGGGGAGGGGCACGCTCTCGCTAATGCGCCCTCTAGCTTCGAGCCGGTCAGCCGCGGCGTTGCCGAGGTGTTCGGCGTCGTCCATGCCTGGCTCCCGCACGCCAACCTCGTCTAGATGCACTTCGATCCATCGCGCCGCGAGGAGCCCCACTCTCTGGCAGACGGGCGCTAACGATTCCCAAATGCCAGCGTGTGCTCACTCCGCCGGGGACGCCCCCGCCCAGAGTGCCGCGACCCAGTGTCGGTGATCACCTTCACCGGGCCGGCAGCGAGGCTCAGCGCAGGGAGGGCGGCTGCTCGGTCTGCCCAGCGCGCTGCTTGGGGCCCGCCTGGTGGTCTGCGGCTGTCCGGAAAACCGCTCTCGGGCAGCCTGTCTTGGCCAAGAGCTGGTCCGCCGGCAGCTCGCAGGCTCCTTCTGTGCACGCGACGCGCGGCGCCAGTGCGGCGACCGCTCTGGGTCGCGCGCCTCAGAACGCGAGCAGCGGTCTTGGCGGAAGGGGCGCGCGGTCGCCCTCGAACAGCGCGCGGGGGGCTGGGCCCTCGGGGGGAACTGCCGTACAAGCAGCTCCTGGCGGCAAGACCGAACTGAGGCCATGGAAGGCTGGAGTTAGGTCGTGTGTGTCCCCCTACAAGCGACTATTGGGCGAAACATGAAAACTAGTCCAAAAATGCTCCAAAATTGTCAGAAGTATTCAAGAAATCGTCTCCGGACTATGTTTTGACTGTTTTTGAAGACTCCCCCTGTAGAGGGACACGCCCGACTTAAGGCTGGAGCCGCGCCCTGGAGAGCCACCATGTGCACCTTCTGCAGAGGCACGTGCTGCTCTGCCTGCGGCGATGACGCGTCGGCTGGTCCTCAAGCGACGGGGCGCGACAGCTCAACTGCCACCAGCCCTTTGGGCCAGGGTGGTGCAACGGGTTCGTTCTTTCCTCGTCCAGAAACCGTCTTCCCTTCGAAAAGGGAACCCCCCCTCCCTCCCCTCCATGACGTATTCTTGAGCGTCCAAGATGGCCTCGATGATTTTGTTTCGTCAAAATGCACTGCTCGGCGGCCAACCAGCGTCTACCCCTCGCTTGAGCATAGTGCGCACAGTGCAAGAGCATAGAGCATAGCATCTGGGACAGTGGGGTGTCGGTTCCTGTTGACCCTTCTCTGCCGCGCGCGCCCTGCACTATCATGTATGTACTAAGGTGTTGTGCCCTTGTTGGCCTCCCAGGGGGGGGGGGGGGGGGCAAACGTTAGAAACCCTCCCATTTGATCGATGGCCTCCAAGATGGCCCCCAGAGGACTCCATGGCTCCCAAGGGACCCACAAGAGGGCTCCAAGAGGGTCCCAAGAGCGCCCCAAGACTCCCCGAAAGAGCCCCAAGAGGAGCCCACGATTCCCCAAAAGAGCCCCAAGAGGGTTCCAAGAGGCGATTGTGAGGGCTCTCCCAAAGTCCTCGTGGTCCTCCTCCTCATCCTCCTCGTCTTCGTCCTCGTCCTCGTCCTCGTCCTCATCGTCGTCCCTTTCTTTTTCCTCCTCTGCTTCGTCGTCGTGGTCGTCTTCGTCGTCGTCTCTTTCCTCCTCCTCCTCCGCCTCCTCCTCCTCCTCCTCCGCCTCCTACTCCTCCTCCCCCTCCGTCCCTCGCCCCCACGCGGGCCCCAGGGATGGCCCGAAGAGGCCCTCCAATGCGACTCACCTGCTCCCAGAGATCTCCCTGGTCACCCTGGTTGCCCGCTTGGTTCACTTCATGTGTCGCTTCTCATGGGAAGGTTTCTGCATGGACTGGTGGGGATAGGCGAAGCGTGAAACATTGCAATAGCGCTGAAGCCAAAACCGTGTCCTCCCGAGCTAGGGGCAGACCCAGGAGAGCCGTGCAAGAGAAGACAGTAGAATGAAGACCATGCAGAATGCCTTGCCCATGCGACGCCTTCACAGACCGAGGCAGGAGAGTCAGCGAGAGGCAGAAGACGGCCGAGAGCCCCTCTGGGGGAAAATACACACACAAACAAACAGCCAACCAACCAACCAATCAAGCAAACACACACACACACACACACACACACACACACACACGCGCGCGCGCGCGCACGCACGCACGCACGCACGCACGCACGCACGCAAGCACACGTTCGCACACACGCAGCATGTCCAGGCATGTCGCGGCATGTGAATCCAGCTTCCCAGTACCATGGCAGTCCTCCCCCTCCTTTTGCCCCAAGTGGGGTGCGAGGGAACAGGGGGAGGGGGAGGTGGATTGGTGGACGCAACGGTGGTCACTTGTGACCGTCCAGTCGTACTTCTTGTATTCGCCCTCCTTGAGCAGCTCCCTCCAAGCGCCCAACGCGCCTTCGGGCAAAACTACGCGGGGTCGTCAATGTCACCATGGCCCTGCCATCTCCGCAACATTCGAACCTATCAGCCGTAATCTGGGAATCCAGAAAAACAAACCTGGTGCCATCCTAGAATAACCGAAAACATCCAGGCTATCCGATGCCATCCGAGGGTATTCGAAGCGAACAATGCCATCCGAGGCTATCCGAGGCTGACCTGGGCTGCCTGTACGCCCGCAAATGAAGGAATTGTGCATCAAAAACCATCGTGAAACATTCATCCGTGAAAAAACAATCGGACCTGTCGACGCAGTCCAGCGACCCCTCTGGGCGTAGCTGGTTCAGCGAGCCCTGGGAGAGCTTCCCCTTCCCCCGGCCCCTTCCTCTGGGTCTTAGAAGAAAGCCCGCAAAGTGTCAGAAGTTGTGTTGGCCCAAGATACTCCAAGAGGGCTTCAGGCAGCCCAAGATGGCCTCCAACATTGACCAATGCTGCCCAAAATGGCTCGAGATGACTTCGAGCATGCCCCCAAGGAACCACAAGACAGCCACAAGACGGCTCCAGGCTGCCACGGAGCGTCCTAAAGATTACCCAAACATGCTGCAACCCTCGACCAAACAAAGAACAGTACATGATGCCGGCGTTCTCGCCAGCTCGCTTCCGACAGGCTGCTGGAACCTCACGAAGGCTCCGGGTTCGCCCAAGAGATCCCCAAGAGGGGCCCCGGGGAACTCCAAGACGGCCCAAAGACGGCCGCACGAGCGCCCCATGGGCAGGGTTCCAGGAGACAACCTTGCGGGCTCCCACGTCGCGAGGCTCTCCCGTGCCTCGACGGACCAGCGCCTAGCGCGTCAGCGTCCTTGTCGCTGCCTCTTGTCCCAAATGGCTTCTGGCGCTCGGTTGCA
>CAUYUJ010015041.1:0-10000 GCA_963575745.1 Prorocentrum cordatum
CTCCTCCTCGGTCCCTCCTCCTCCCCTTCTCCTCCTCGCCCCCATTCTCCTGCCACCTCCATCATTGCTCACCTCCTCCATCATTGCTTTCCTCCTCCTCCTGCTTCTCCTTCTCTTCCTTTTGCTCCTCCTCCGCTTCCTTCTTCCTCCTCCTCCTCCGTTTCCTTCTTCCTCCTCCTCTTCCTCGTCCTCCCTCCTCCTCCTCATGCCTCCTCCTCCTCATGCTTCCTTATGCCTCTCCCTCCTCATGCCTCCTCCCTCCTCCTCATGCCTCGTCATGCCTCCTCATACCTCCTCCCTCCTCCTCATGCCTCCTCCTCCTCGTCCTGCCTCCTACTCCTCCTCCTCCTCCTCCTCCTCCTTCTCCTCGCTCTGCTCTTCCATCTCAATCGTCCTCCTCGTCCTCCTCCAACCCTAACGAGGAGGGGAGGAGGGTGCACCGCAGCATCTTTCGTGCACCCAGGGTGTGCCGTGGTCCTCCGTCGGGGGCGTCCAGGCCGGGGGGCGTCCAAGCCGGGGGCGTCCAAGATCGGGGCTTGCAGTCCATAGCCCGAAGCATGTGCGCGGACGGGGGGAGGACCAGGGCTCGAAAGGCGAGCAGAAAGAAAAGAGAGCCACGGCCAACACAGCTCCGCCCACGACACCAACCCTTTCCAGAAGAAGGAAAAACGGCATGAACACAAACGCTCGACGGTCCGCGTGGCTTTCTTGGATCTGAGCTGGGCCCCCCTCAGGGGCGGCGCCGGAGGCGCCGCCAGGGGGTCCCAGCGCCGATCCAAGAACTCCGCGCTTATGTTTACGTTATGTTTATGCTGTTGTCTCTTCTTAGACTGTTCGTTACTCCCCCGCTTGGATGCCTCCGACTGCGTGCGGTGGACACGCGACAGCTAGTGCCGGCCGTCGCGTCAAAGTGGAAAGGTCGATCACCGAGTCTGGCGCCGTGGCCAACACATGAGACCCAGGTGAGCGCAGCAGGACCAGGGACGGGCGACAAGAGAGAACAGGTACTGCGATGAAGCAAGCGAGGGCATGGAGTATGCGCTCACCCAGTCGGGGAACGGGTGATGGGGGGTGATGAGGATCCGCAGAGAAGTCGTCGTCGGAGGAGGCCCCGCCGCAAGCGCTCCCACCTCCTCCTCCTCCTGCTCCTCCTCCTCCTCCCCGCCTCGGGCTTAGGGCAGGCGGCCGAAACCGAAGCCTCTGTGGGATGATGGCGAGATAGAGCAGGACAGCGAGGGAGTGACGGTAGCGCAGCAGCGGCGGCGAAGCCGTCAAACATGTTATACATATATGTATATGTATATATATATATATATGTTTATTCATATGTATATGTAAAATAAATATATGTAGGGCCTCCTCGGAGCATCGCGCCTGCCGCATGCCCTGGGAACAAAATTATTCATTCTGGGCAATTCTCTGACGGCCTACGGGCCGGGGGGGGGGGGTCCTCCGAGCCCGAACGCGGCGAAAAACCCAAGGGCCCGTTTCCCTCGGGACCCGCTTCCTGCATGGCGGGGGGCGGCAAGAGAAGGACCGAGTGGAGCCGGACCCAGCCCCCCGGCGTCATGATTTTTTCATGACGCGACCCCCACAGGTCCAGACCCATTCCCCGGGACCGGTTTTTCATCCCGAGTCGTTTTTTGATGGTCCCGAGGCCCGGTAAGAGCCCTCAGAGGCCGAAAATAGCGAAGAACCTCCCGTCGTGATTTTTTCATGACTCGAGGAGGTCTGGGGATGGGGACCAGGTGGCTGACCAGTGGACGGCGTCAGGGGCTCAAGGGAAGCGGGAGCGTGGTGTCCGTGAAGGTGGCGTGCTCGTCGCTGCCGCCGCGTCGCCAGCGGAGTCCGCCCCCGTGGACAGCCGGACGCCGGCGGCGCACGCCTCGGGCCGCGGGGGAGCGCGGGGAGGGCAGCGGCCCCGAGGAGGCCATCGGAAGACGGGAGCGCAGAGCTGAGGCGCCCCCCCCCCCCCCCTGGAGCCTCTCGGGGCGGGGCCCGCTCCGGAGAGGAGCGCGGGGCCCCTCTGGAGCAGGCCTCGCGGCGGCGGTGCTGCGCCGCCTGCGCCCTCGGGCTTCCCGGTGCAAGACAGTGCCACCGAACGACGGCTGCCGTGATCAGCACAGCCGCCATCGTGATCCTGGCCGCGATCGCTGTCGCCAGGCGGTGTACGCTGCCCCACCTGCCACGGAAGGCGTCGCTGCTCGTCCCCCCCGCTCCTCGTCAACTCCCTTCTCATGCCCTCCCCTACTCCTCCCCCTCGGGATTTGACCCCAACGCCTGCTCGAGGGAAAGTACCGCTTCAGGATGGGTGCCCAGGCAAATCCTCGCCCAACCTAGGTGCTACCAGTTGCGCAAACGTCGCCGCTTTCGTGAGGTCCTGGGATGCCCAACAGGACGACGTCTTACCCAGGATTCCGCCCTCCCTGGTTGCTTGCGAAGTGCCGAAGTGCGAAATTGCCGCCGCGATCGTGACCTCCTGGGAGGTGAAGCGGAATGACGTCGTGGTCAAAACCACATCGGACCACGTCCTCCCTTGGTGCTACCAACCCAAACATGCGACGTCCCAATTTCTTCTATACTCGGGGGCGGCCAAGAGGGGGGCGTCTAAGAGGGGGGGGTGCAAATCATGGACTGCGGTATGTGCGCGGCCCAAGGGGGGGCCAGGGACATAATGAAATAAGACGAGGCGCCATGAAATCTGGGGAAAGATCATGGCCCACGCCATGATATCCCCCCCCCTAGTCATCACCCCCCTCTTTGCCGCCCCCGAACGCTGTCCCCATACCCCCGACGTCGTGATGTTTTCACAACGTCGACCCCCAGAGGTCTGGACCCCTTCCCCGGGGCCGGTTTTTCATCCTGAGTCGTTTTTTGACGGTCCTGGCGCTATATAGGTGAGGGCACCCGGAGGCCGAAAGTTATGGAAAACCTCCCGTCGTGATTTTTCCACAACGCGAAGGGGTCTGGGTCTCCGGAAGTTCCGACCCTTTCCCCGGGACCAGCTTCTCAACCCGATTTGTCTTCTCACGGCCCCCAGGGCCCGGCGAGGGCCTCCAGCGCCCGAACACGGCGAGAAGCCCCCGTCCGGATTTTTTGTTCTACGACGCGAACATTGACGGGGCCCTGGGACACGCAAAGAAATAGACGCAGATAACAGGATTCCCCCTAGTTTCCCATCTTTCCTGGGCTTTTGTCTTCCCCCCCACTTCCCACAGTTTCCCACATTCCCGGGGGGACCGACGATGCGTTGTGTCTGTGCGTGTTTTTTCCCTCCTGAATCATGTCTGCAAAGGGAGGAGGAACAACACCGTAAACGTCAACTTTCGGGGATGGACAGACCCCCCTTTAGTAAAACGTGGTTCAGTGAAAACGACCTGAGGCCCGAACCTGGCGGGCGCAGGCCTGGAAAATAACGGCCACGGCGCCCTCTCGAGAACCGACAACGGACCATTCGCTAATCGACGTGTCACTGTTGGGGGCTCTGCCCACCCCCGAAACTTTGGGCGCTCCGCGCGGATTTCCCATCTTTTCTGGGCCTTTGTCTTCCCCCCCACGTCCCACAGTTTCCCATATTTCCCAAGGGGATCGACCTGGTTAATTCAAGCTTCGCGCGGCCCGCTTGGCCTCGACCGGAAGAGGTGCGCTCTCGACCCGCCGATCAAAAAGTGTGTTTTTTCCCTCCTGCATCATGTCTGCAGAGGGAGGAGGAACGACACCGTCAACGTCACCCTCTGGGCGCTCCGCGCGGACTTCCTGGAGCCGCGCTGGACCCATATTTATGGGGGATCGGCGACGCATTGTGTCTGTGTGTTTTTCCCTCCTGCATCATGTCTGCAAAGGGAGGAGGAACGACACCGTCAACGTCAACCTCTGGGCGCTCCGCGCGGAGTTCCTGGAGCCGCGCTGGACCGGAGGCGCCGCACGTGGGGCGCGGAGCGCGCGCCGAGGCCGGCGCTGGGGGCGCCGCACGTGGGGGCCCCGGCGCGGATCCAGGAGCTCCGCGCGGAGCGTCGACCGTTTGTGTCCATGGTTAGGTCGGGCGTGTCCCCCTACAGGGGGACTTTCGACGCAAAAATAAGAAACACCTCACAAATACACCAAAAAGGGCGAACAAATTGTCAAAACATAGTCCTCAGACAATTTTTGGACTACTTTTGGGGTATTTTGAATTTTTCGTCGAAAATCCCCCTGTAGGGGGACAGGCCCGACTGAAGTCTATGGCGTTTCCTCCTCCTCGAGTCCGGGAAGCGCGCCGCCGACGCCACTTCTGCGAGGTTCCCGGGGGGAGCAGCGGGGACCTCGCCCCCCTCTTGGGCGTTGTCAGCTGCGCCACCCCCAGCAGTGGCGCGCGGCTGCCGGAGAGAGCGTCCCGCGGCTGTGGAGGACCACCGGGAGCTGACGGCAGCACCCTGGGAAACCTCGAGACCGTCCGAGCACGTCCGAACACCTCGAACCTCGAATGCACCCCAGACCCCCTCGCGCTGTGTGAAGTCGGGCCTGTCCCCCTATACAGGGGGGTTTTGAAAAAAAGTCCAAAAATGCTCCCCAAATGAACAAAAAAAATTCAAAAAATCGTCCCCATACTATTTTTTGACTATTTTTGAATATCCCCCCTATAGAGGGACAGGCCCGACTTAACTCGAACCTCGAATGCACCCCAGACCCCCTCGCGCTGTGGCAGAAATCACGACGGGAAACTTCTCATAGCTTTCGGCCTCTGGGGGCCCTTCCCGTCACAAAACGACTCAGGATGAGAACGTGGTCCTGGGGAAAGGGTCTGGACCTCTGGGGGGGTCGACCTTGTGTGAAGAAATCGCGACGTCAGGGGTCTGGGGCTGACGCGACATCTAGAAGAAGACAGACAAGCTGCATAAACAGAACCTTTCGACGGTCCGCGCGGAGTTCTTGGATCTGCGCTGGACCCCCCTCCCTGACGCGCGGAGCGCGCCGGGCGCCGGAGGCGCTGCTGGGGCGCTCCAGCGCAGATCCAAGGAAACCGCGAAGAGCGTCGAACGTTTATGTTTATAGCGATTCTTCTTCTTCTTCTTCTACTACTACTTCTTTTTCTTGTCTTATCATTCTTCTTATTCTTCGAACCTTGGAGGCGGCCGGGGAGTCTGATCTGGCTGGGATGGGCCGGTCGAGGAGGGAAAAAGGGCCAGTCCGATCAACATCGCTGCCGGGGCCCCTCCCAAGGCCCACCCGGCGCCGCCTTTCGTCCCAGGGCCGTGCTGTCCTGGGGACCGAGCGCAGCCGCCGGAGACGGGACAAAAGGCAAACATTAGGTCGGGCCTGTCCCCCTACGGGGCGATTTTGGACGACAAAAAAAAAGTACTCAAAAAATGCCCCCAAATTTTCAAAACAATACAAAAAATCGTCCACATGTTTTTTGTTGTTGCAATTTTTAATATTCCTCCTGTAGAATGACGTGCCCGACTTAAGACGAGAGGCAAACACCTTCTCGAACCCAGGACCTCGAACCGCCTCCCCATTTCCTCAAAGAGGCCCATGGACACACAAATCAATGGACACAAAGCCGAGATGTTCCCCTTAATTTCCGGTATTTTCTAGGTTTTCTTCTTCTTCTTCTTCTTCTTCTCCTCCCTCACTTCCCATATTTCCTCATATTTTACCGGAAGCCGACGATTGATTGTGTCTGTCTGTTTTTTCCCCTCCTGACTCCTGCTCGCTGAACCTGCTCCTGACCTCCCCCGTCTGGGCAACGCAGCACTTGGGAGACGGGTCCCGTGGGAAACGGGCCCGGGACCCCGGGGCCTTCCCTCCTCCTCCTCCTCCTCCTCCTCCTCCTCCTCTTTCTCCTCCTCTTTATCCTCTCCTCCTCCTCCTCCTCCTCCTCCTCTCCTCCTCCGCCCTCCTCCTCCTCCGCCTCCTCCTCCTCCTCCTCCTCCTCCTCCTCCTCTCCTCCTCCTCCTCCTCCTCCTCCTCTCCTCTCCTCCTCCTCCCCTCCTCCTCCTCCTCCTCCTCCTCTCCTCCTCCTCCTCCTCCTCCTCCTCTCCTCCTCCTCCTCTCCTCCTCCTCCTCCTCCTCCTCCTCCTCCGCCTCCTCCTCCTCCTCCTCCTCCTCCTCCTCCTCCTCCTCCTGGCAGCCCTCGGGCCCTTGGAGGGCCCCGGGGCACCGAAAACGGCGAGAAACCGGAGGACCCCTCTCCCTCCCAGACTGAAGGGGCCCACAAACACACAAAGAAATACACACAAAGAAAAATATTCCCCATATGTTCGTACATTTTCTGGGTTTCTGTCTTCCCCCCACTTCCTACATTTTCACATATCTTCCGGGGGATCGACGATTAATTGTGTCTGGTCTGTGTGATTCTTCCCCTCCTTCCAGACATGCGACGCCCTCATTTTCTCAGGACGGCGCCCCTGGAAGTCCCGACCCCTTTTCCCTGGGGCCGGTTTTTCGTCCCGAGCCGTTTCTTGACGGTCCCGCGAGGCCCGGCGAGGGCCCCCCCCCCGGGGCCGAAAATGGCCGAAGACCTCCCGCCCTGATTTTTTTTTCACGACGCGATCCTGCCTGGGCTCAGGACCCGTTCGCCGTCGTGGTCGCCCTTGGTTCCTCCATGGCGATGGCTGCGCGTGGAGCGCCAGCCATGGTTTTCTCCCGTCCTGATTTTCTTACGACGCGATCCTGCCTGGGCTCAGGACCCGCTCGCCGTCGTGGTCGCCCTTGGTTCCTCCATGGCGATGGCTGCGCGTGGAGCGCCAGCCATGGTGTTCTCCCGTCCTGATTTTCTTACGACGCGATCCTGCCTGGGCTCAGGACCCGCTCGCCGTCGTGGTCGCCCTTGGTTCCTCCATGGCGATGGCTGCGCGTGGAGCGCCAGCCATGGTTTTCTCCCGTCCTGATTTTCTTACGACGCGATCCTGCCTGGGCTCAGGACCCGCTCGCCGTCGTGGTCCGCCTTGGTTCCTCCATGGCGATGGCTGCGCGTGGAGCGCCAGCCATGGTTTTCCCGTCCTGATTTTCTTACGACGCGATCCTGCCTGGGCTCAGGACCCGCTCGCCGTCGTGGTCGCCCTTGGTTCCTCCATGTGGCGACGGCTGCGCGCGGAGCGCCAGCCATGGTTTTCTCCCGTCCTGATTTTCTTACGACGCGATCCTGCCTGGGCTCAGGACCCGCTCGCCGTCGTGGTCGCCCTTGGTTCCTCCATGTGGCGACGGCGGCGCGCGGAGCGCCAGCCATGGTTTTCTCCCGTCCTGATTTTCTTACGACGCGATCCTGCCTGGACTCAGGACCCGCTCGCCGTCGCGGTCGCCCTTGGTTCCTCCATGTGGCGACGGCGGCGCGCGGAGCGCCAGCCATGGTTTTCTCCCGTCCTGATTTTCTTACGACGCGATCCTGCCTGGGCTCAGGACCCGCTCGCCGTCGTGGTCGCCCTTGGTTCCTCCATATGGCGACGGCGGCGCGCGGAGCGCCAGCCATGGTTTTCTCCCGTCCTGATTTTCTTACGACGCGATCCTGCCTGGACTCAGGACCCGCTCGCCGTCGCGGTCGCCCTTGGTTCCTCCATGTGGCGACGGCGGCGCGCGGAGCGCCAGCCATGGTTTTCTCCCGTCCTGATTTTCTTACGACGCGATCCTGCCTGGGCTCAGGACCCGCTCGCCGTCGTGGTCGCCCTTGGTTCCTCCATATGGCGACGGCGGCGCGCGGAGCGCCAGCCATGGTTTTCTCCCGTCCTGATTTTCTTACGACGCGATCCTGCCTGGGCTCAGGACCCGCTCGCCGTCGTGGTCGCCCTTGGTTCCTCCATATGGCGACGGCGGCGCGCGGAGCGCCAGCCATGGTTTTCTCCCGTCCTGATTTTCTTACGACGCGATCCTGCCTGGGCTCAGGACCCGCTCGCCGTCGTGGTCGCCCGTGGTTCCTCCATATGGCGACGGCGGCGCGCGGAGCGCCAGCCATGGTTTGCTCCCGTCCTGATTTTCTTACGACGCGATCCTGCCTGGGCTCAGGACCCGCTCGCCGTCGTGGTCGCCCTTGGTTCCTCCATATGGCGACGGCGGCGCGCGGAGCGCCAGCCAGCGGCCCGAGCCCGCGGGCCCAGCGGGCCCCGCGGGCCCGCGGGCCCCTTCCCCGGGCGCGGCCCTCGCCCGCCCCCTTCGCGCCTCTCCCCCCCCCCCCCCTCGCAGCGGCGGCGTGAGGGGGCCCCACCTGCGAACCCTGCCCCGCCCCCCCCCCACGACTTCTGAGGGGGAGGGTCGGGTTCACTTCGCTCGGGAGGTCGCGAGCGAAGTGAACCCCACCCTCCCCCTTCAAAAATCGTGGGGGGCAGGGGTAGGGCTCGCATGTGGCCCCCTGGGCGTGGAGCTGGCCCTGGCCGGACGAGCGCGCCCCACGACTCGCAGAGCGACTGCAGTCAACCCGCATGGTGAGGATGCGAGTGGCGCGGCGGCCTCGCCGGCCGCACCGGACCGCCGCCGAGCTCAGGAGCGGCCAAGAGGGGGGTGTCCAAGAGGGGGGGCCTCCTCCTCCTCCTCCTCCTCCTCCTCCTCCTCCTCCTCCTCCTCCTCCTCCTCCTCCTCCTCCTCCTCCTCCTCGGGGGTGCAAATCATGACCAGCGACATGTGCGCGGCCCAGCGGGGGGGCCAGGGACGTCATGAGATGAGAAGAGGCGCCCTGAGGTCTGGGGAAATATCGTGGCCCCACGCCATGAGATCCACCCCCCCTACTAGTCGTCACTCCCCCCCCCTCTCTGCCGCCCCCGACGAGCGCATGGGCCCGGCACGGCTGTGCAGGCCCCGCGGGCTGCCGGGCGGCTGCCGCGGAGCGTTCGCCGACGTCGAGCGCCACCGGGGCCGGCCCGGGCCTCGGGCCCGAGTGGCCCGGCCCGAGCGCGTCGCGCGGCGCGCCCTGACTCCGGATCCGCCCTACTTTGGGGAAATTCGTAAGTAGGGCTTGGAATTTCCGCCTTACTTTTCAGGCCCCGCTGATGCCAATTTCCGCCCTACTTTTCTGTTGCTGTTTCCGCCCTACTTCTGTGGATTTCCGCCCTACTTTATGTTGGGTGCAGAAACTTCCGCCCTGCTTCCCAGACCCCCGACGTCATGATTTTTTCATGACGCGACCCCCAGAGGTCCAGACCCATTCCCCGGGAGCGGTTTTTCATCCCGAGTCGTTTTTTGACGGTCCCGAGGCCCGGTGAGGGCCCTCAGAGGCCGAAAATCGCGAAAACCCTCCCGTCGTGATTTTTTCAGGACTCGAGGAGGTCTGGGTTCGCCGACGTCGAGCGCCACCGGGGCCGCGGGCCCGAGCGGCCCGGCCCGGGCGCGTCGCGCGCCGCGCGGCGCGCCGGGCGCCGTGCGGCGCCGCTCCGCCGCGCGGCCCACGGGGGGCCCCCCTGCCGGGGAGGGCCGCCCTCGGTGCGGCGGAGGCGGGAGGCGGCGCCGCCAGGGGAGCAGCCTGCCCCCCCAGGCCCCCGACCCAGACCGAGCTCGAGTCATGAAAAAATCACGACCTCCCCCCCTCTGGTCGTCACCCCCCACCGAGGAAAAAATGCACACGTCCGAGCGATGCCAAGTCAAGGGGGGCGGGCCGCGGGGGCGCCCGCGAGGGCGGCGCGCTCGTCGCCTGCCCCGCGGCGAGCCGGGGCCGCCTCCCCCCGCCGGCCGGGCGGCCGCGGGCCTCTTCGCCGCGGCGAGCTCCCTTTGCGTCGCGGACCCAGACAGCGGGCGCCTCGAAACCTCGAATCCTCCTCCTGCTCCTCCTCTTCCTCCTCCTCCTCCTGCTCCTCCTCTTCCTCCTCCTCCTCCTCCTCCTCCTCCTCCTCCTCCTCCTCCTCGAATCCTCGAGTTCTCGAATCCTCCCGGGAGGGGCCCTGGCCCAGGCAGAGGCCGCCTGGAGCCCTGGAGGCGGGCGGGCGTGGCGGGCGTCGCGGACCCAGACGTCGGGCGCCTCGAAGAAGTCGAGACCAAGGTGTTTCCTAGTCTTTGGCCCCTCGGGGCCCTCGCCGGGCCTCGGGCCGTCAAGAAACGACTC
>CAUYUJ010015041.1:15000-20000 GCA_963575745.1 Prorocentrum cordatum
ACAACATCAACAACAACAACAACAACAACAGCAACAGCACAACAACAACAACAACCAAACCAACACCAACACCAATGCCAACACTCGTTTTAAAACTGAAAAACTGATCGTTTTTATCTGCTCGCGTGCCAGTCAGCACGCCTCGATACCCGCCCCCTTCGTCTTCGACCGTGCCCACTCGGGGCTATATCTTTATTACCTGCAACGAGTCTTTTCGTGCAGCCCCGCAGAGTGGGCAGGAAAGGACGGATGGAAAGGAGGAGGGATGAGGATGGAACGCGAAAGAGAAGAGTAGGAGGGGGGCCAGGAACAGAAATCACGTGGCAGAACCAGACTGACACATCGGGCGGGTAGACCCTAACAGGCGGGCCGGGAAGGATGGCCCACGCGGTCAGGTCGAACAAGCGGGTTGCTAAAGCGTGCGTCCTGCATGCATCGCGAGGACTTCTTTAGCGATAGCGCGAATTTCAAATACATCATGAACAAATACACAGCGAGAGCGTGATTCCCGAGCGTCGAGGGCGCGGCGTCTGAATAAATTCCGAAGCGGCCCCACGCGAGAGCGCGATTGCTGTATAAATTGTGAGGACGTCCCGCGCGAGAACGCGCGATTTGGGAATACGTTGCGAGGAAGTGTCAGGCGGGAGCCGTTGTTGTAAACCGAGGACCAACAACCCAATTCTGAAATCCAGAATTTCCCCTGATAGAAAAACAGGGTTCGATCCCCAGGAAGGGCACTTCAATGGAAAAAACACAATGTGCCCGGGAGGGGGGGGGGCCAACAATCCTTCTTCTTCGGTCGTAAGGGTTCAACAACAACAACACCAACAACAACACCAACAACACCACCAACAACAGCAACAACAGTACTCATTCTAAGACTGTTCGCTCCTACTTGCCCGTGTCATTCAAAACGAGTTACCCACACCTTCGATCCAGCCCTTTTGGTCTTCGATCACACCCCCTTTGTGGGGATTATTTCTCTTTGCGGGGGGCGGCGGGCTTAGATAGTCGGGCAAACCTGAACGGGCGGACAATCCTTCGTGGGCGTACATGTGCCCGCCATTGGAATTGGTGTGGGCCCTGCAAAAAAAAAAAGGGGGATAACGAGGGAGAGTGGGAGGAAAGGAGGAGGGACGAAGGAAGAGGGAAAACGCCAGGAGAGAAGGAGCGAAGAGGGTGGCGGCTGATTAGAGGCAGAGAGAGAAAGAGAGACAGAGAGAGAGAGAGATATAAGAGAGGTAGAGAAAGAGATAGAGAGAGAGGTGAGAGAGAGAGAGAGAGACAAAACAAAGAAAGAAAGAGTGAGGAGGCAGGAGAGGGGAGGGAGAAGGGAGGCGGGAGAGGAGGGAAAGGGGATAGGGCAGAGAGGCATAAGGATAAGGGAAGAGAGGAGGGAGAGAGCAGGGAAGGTAAGAGCGTGAACGTTCGAGGAAATCCTAGGCGAAAGCGCCGTTCCTGAAGGAAGTCTCGGGCGGGAGCCCACGACGGGCGGGCGATCCCCTGACGGGCGGGTCGGGCGGGTGGGACATTCAAGCGGGATGCCTGAGTATGGCGAAAGCGCGATCCTAAGTAAATTGTGACGGCGTCCTTGGCGCAGCGTGTTTCCTGAGCGTCGAGAGCGCAATTCTGAATTAATTGCATGTGAAGGGTTCTCTGGCGGGAGCAAGGGCCTTGATTAAATTGCGAAGAAGTCTTGATTAAATTGCGAAGGAATCTCAAGCGGGAGCGCCGTTCTTGAGTAAATTGTAAGGAAATCTCAGATGGGAGCGGGGGTCCGGACTGAATTGCGACGAGGTCACAAGCGGGAACGTCGACCCTGAGTAAATTGTGAGGAAGTCTCAGGCGGGAGCGGGGGCCCTGAGTAAATTTAAAGGAAGCCTTAGGCGGGAGCCGTGGTTGTTGTAATCGGGGGGGCCAGGGGCCCAGTCTGAGCAGGAAGACTCTCCCCGTCAAAAAACAGGGTGCGAGCGTCGAGGGGCGCGTTGTGATTGAGAAACAACCAGCATGCACCGGTGATGGGGGGATCAGCAATAATTATTTTGCAGAAAGGAGAGTTCAACAAAGTCAGCACTCACACTGCGGGCCCTGCACACGGCACGCCTGCTCACGCCTTGTCACCGAAGGTAAACTGAACCCCTTCACTGCCGACCCGTGGGCCCGCGACCCTCCCTCCCCCGACACCGACACCGACAGTGCCTCGGAGTTGCTATGGGGATCCCACTGATGAGAGATTTTTGAAGAATGGAGCCTTCGGGGTATCCGTGGGAGTTTGCTGACGTTGATGCGTTTCCGCGCGAGTAGAGCGAGGTTCTGCTGGGCAATCTGTCGCACCATGGTTACTGGCGATTCCTAACGGATTCTCAGGCTCACTCACTCAAAAATTCAGGCTCCAGGTTTCCGACTCTGGATTCCTTACTCAAGCTTCCTTGCAAAAGGATTCCCTCGTAAGAACTCATTCAGAAAAATTCCTGTCTGAGGATTCCTCACGGAAAAAACCCGACTGAAGATTTCTCTACTCCCCCTTGTAAGGAGCCCAAGAATTAACTGTCCTTACTACGGATTTGTCGCTCAGGGCTCCCTAACGCGGATCCCTTACAACAAACGCCTTCCGAAGGCTTTCCTATTAAGGGTTCTTCACTGAAAAGGTTCCTTCCTGAGCATTTCGACTACAGGAACTCCGGCTAAGGATTCCTGAATCGGGATTCCCTACGAAGCGGTGGTTACTAAGGATCCCGTGCGAGGGATTCCGAAAGGTGAAAGGATCTCCTAATTACTAAGGCCTCCTTACGAAGGACTCCCAACTAAGGGTACCCCTACCAAGGATCCCCTACAAACAAACACCGGACGAAGGCTTCCCTACGAAGGATTCCATATTAAGAACTCCCAACTAAGGATACCCTGCGAAAGGACCCTTACGAATGATCCTTTTTTACTGAGCGTTCTTTATACGGAAGTTCCAACCGCGGGGACATTTTACCAAGGATGTCCCACCAAGGAACATAATGATCAGCATACTCATGATCAGCATGAACACCATCAACAACACCATGACCAGCGTAATCGTTACATAACCACAGCCACGATCCCCAACACAACCCTCATCCTCATCACCACCACCATCATCGTAATCTAGATCATCGCCATCCTGATCATCAGCAGCATCCCGTTCAACAGCGCCACCATCATCGCAATTAGCTCGTATAACAGCATTGCGACCGGCATAACCACAACAAGCGCCATCATTCTTTACGAATCCGGTGGGGATGCTGAAAAATATTCAGGAGCCCCAGGGACCCTTGCAGAATCTTCAGGATTCCTACAGGTATCAATGGGAAATCCTCAAAGAACCCTCAGGAATCCTTCAGGATCCTCAGGACGCCCTGAAGGCTCATTCTTCCTTCGGAAAACCTCAGGATCTCTGGAATCCTTCAAGGATCGTCAAGAATCCGTTAAGAATCATCAGGGAGGCTCAGAGATCCTTCAGGAACCCTCAGGGATCCTCAGGCACCCTCAGGAGGTCTCAACAATCCTGCAGGAATCCTAGAAGGATCGCCAAGGATCCTCCAGGAATCCTTGGGGGATCCTCTGTGATCGTCAAGATTCCTTCTAGGAATCCTCAGCATCCTAAAGAATCCGCAGAATTCCCCCGGAACCCACAGGAGTCCAAAAGAATCCCTCAGAATCCACAGGCAGTCTGAGGAATCCGCAGGAATCCGGTGGAACCCGTAGAATTCGCGGGAATCCCCAAGATCCTTCAGGGCTCTGTCAAGAATCGGTCAGGAATCCTTCGCGAATCCTTCAGGAATCGTAAGGAGCCCCGGGGACCTCAAGGAAACCAGTAGGACACCAACAAAACTTTCAGGAGTCGCAAGAAATCCTCGGTTTTCAGGAAACCACAGCAATCTGCCAGGAGCCCGCAGGAATCCCGCAGGAAGCCGAATTGAAATCCTCAGGAATCCTCCAGGAAACCTGAGACATCCTCCAGAATACCTCAGGAAGCCTTCCCAAATCCTTGTTGGGAAACCTTGAGACATCCGTCAAAACTCCTTCAGGAATCCTTCCGGAGTTCTCAGGCCTCTTTCAAGAAAGCCCAGGAGGAGGAGGAGGAGAAGGAGGAGGAGGATTTAGGAAGGGGGAAGACGCAGGAAACGAAGGGAGGGTAAGACGAGCGGGGATCTACACATATCCACCACCTGTGGAACCAGCGTCGTGGGACCCCAGCGGACGTTGGATGGGGATATATTTGGGCCCCAGAGAGCTCGAATATGCCCATATCCACCGCCTGTCGGGGTCTCTGAGGGCCGATCCTCCAGGCGGTGGCACGTATTAATCCCAGCCTCGGAAATCTGAGAAGGAGCAGCAGCAGCAGCAGCAGCAGCAGCAGCAGCAGCAGCAGCAGCAGCAGCAGCAGCAGCAGCAGCAGCAGCAGCAGATGGCGGCGGAGGCCCTGCCCTCCTTGGCCGCGAGCTCGGCCACCACCTCGGACGGCGCCGCGCCGAGGCCGACGAGGCCAGGCGTGCGCCCTGGCGTTCCCCCAAGAGGGGAGGGGGGAGGGGGAGGAACGCGGAGTGCAGGAGGGAGAAGGGGGGAGGGAGGCGGAGGAGAAGGAGGAGAGAAGGAGGAGGAGAAGGAGGCGGGAGGAGGAGAAGGAAGAAGGAGGAAGAGGAGGAGAGAGGAGGAGAGGAGGAGGAGGAGGAGGAGGAGGAGGAGGAGGAGGAGGAGATGGAGGAGGAGATGGAGGAGGAGGAGGAGGAGGAGGAGGAGGAGGAGGAGGAGGAGGAGATGGAGGAGGAGGAGGAGGGAGGAGGAGGAGGAGGGAGAGGAGAAGGAGGAGGAGGAGGACGAGGAGGAGACGAGGAGGACGAGGAGGAAGAGGAGGGACGAGGAGGGGAGGAGGAGAGGAGGAGGAGGAGGAGGAGGAGGAGAGGAGGAGGGAGGAGGAAGAGAGGGAGGAGGAGGAGCAGAAGGAGGAGGAGGAGGAGGAGGAGGAGGGAGGG
>CAUYUJ010015041.1:22500-42649 GCA_963575745.1 Prorocentrum cordatum
TCGTGGTCGTCGTCGTCGTCGTCGTCGTCGTCGTCGTCGTCGTCGTCGTCGTCGTCGGAGTCGTCGTCATCAGTCCCCTCCCGGAGAACATTTTCAGAACATGTCAAGACTGGGCGCTCTTCACTGCCCACGTGTTGCTCAACGTGTATACCCCAGGTCCTCGACTTCCGCCCAGCTCGTCCATGAGCGTATCGTCGGGGCGCTGACGTAAGGAATCCTAAATAAGGAACGAGACCCATCTTCCCCATAAGTTAAAAACTTCGATGTCCCATGGAAGCCGCAGGAAAACCTAAGGCAAACTGCAAAAACGATCAAGGAACCCCGAGCCCCTCCCCAACGAACAGGGTTCCTTCTCCAGCGCCCCGACTGTACCCTGTTGGGGGGGCACCTTCGCTGCGCCAGCTCCTGGGCAAGTTCCCACCAGGGTAAGAGAGGGGGCAGGCAGGAGGCCTCCCACGTGGGGTCCGAGCAGATGCGGTCGGAGGACGGCGCCACATCGCCAATGCATCACCGACGCATCACTGATGCATCGGCGATGCATCGGCGACGCCGGCGATGCATCGCCGCCCTCGGCGTGGAGAAACTCCCACACCGAGCCGCATCGCCGACGTGCCGGCGATGCGGCGCGATCCTCCGACCCTATCTACTCCGACCCTATCGGGGAGGCCCAGAATAAGAGAGGGGCATCGGGCGGGTGGACACCCGCATGTTTTGTTTGTGTAGCGCAACTATGGGAGGAGAAGGAGGAAAGCTGAGGGGAATGAAGCGCGACGAACCTCTGCAAAGCCGAATGCAAAAACCTGCAATGGCCCCGGACTCGGGACTCGAGCAGAGGGGGGCGGAGTGGAATAGAAGGCGGAGGAGGAGGAGGAGGAGGAGGAGGAGGAGAGAGAGAAGGAGGGAGGAGGAGGAGAGGAAGAGGGAGGGGAGGAGGCGGGGAGGACGACGAGGACGAACGCGGCGAGCATTACGCCTATAGCGCCTAGAGTCTGGCCAGCGTCAAAAAGGAGGATGGGGGAGGGAGGAGGAGGAGGAGGAGGAGGAGGAGGAGGAGGAGGAGAGTAGGAGTAGGAGTAGGAGGAGGAGGAGGAGGAGGAGGAGGAGGAGGAGGAGGAGGAGGAGGGACGAGGAGGAAGAGGAGGAGGAGGAGGACGAGGACGAGGAGGCGGAGGAGGAGGAGGAGGAGGAGGAGGAGGAAAAGGTCGAGGACGAGGAGGACGAGGAGGACGACGAGGGCGACGAGGACGGGTGGGCGGACCCGCTTGTACAAGCCGGGAGGGCAGGCCCTGACGGGCAGGTCGGGCGGGCGGGCCTTCCTCGCAGGTGGGCTGGGGGGCGGGGACGGCGGTCCTTCTAAGCATGCGAGGAAGCACGGAGCCTCGTGGGCTGGTCGGGCGAGCGGGACACGAAAGCGGCCTGGCCGATCGGGCGGAGCCTGATGTCGGGAGTTGTTGAAAAGGTGCCCCTGGCTCAAGGTGCCCCCAGCTTGTCGCTCCAATGCTGGAGCCCCTGGGGCCCGCTGGGCCTCGTGGGGGGTGCTCTGGAGGCCGTGGGGGCCTCCTTGCAAATCCTGGGGGCGCCCTCCTCTTCCTCCTCGTCCTCCTCCGCCTCCTCCCCCTCCTCCTCCTCCTCCTCCTCCTCCCTCTCCCCCTCCTCCGCCTCCTCCTCCTCCTCCTCCTCCTCCTTCTCCTGGGCTGGTCGTAGCCCCCGAAGCACAAACCCTTTTCCACGCGGGGCGAGCAGCGCCCCGAGACATGTCTCTGACTGTCCTGACACCCCTCACAGTGTTCGACTCGGGCGGCCGCCATGCACATTCGCTGCTGCGCATGGAACCCGCTGTCCATGAGGCAGGCGGGCAGGTGGGCGGACGTAGCTCGACAATTTCGGAATTGTGGCATCATCGGCATCTCGGGCACCGAGCTCACCACTGACACTCCGTGTGCTCAAGACCGCCTGGGACGCTTCCTACAATTTCAGTGGGGCCGCAGTGGGGGGGATGCTGGACGACCAAGAAGGTGCGCACGCCTAGTACGAGACAAGTTTTGTTCGCCTAACCAAGTGAGAAGAGCGTGGACGTCCCCAGGAGACCTGGCAAGGAGGCTAGGAGCTGTCCGCTTTAAAACGGACGCGACGGACGTCACCATATAGTTGGCTACGCTCCTGTCGAACCGCCAGATGGACGTGGAAGGGCAAAGGCCATCAAGATGTGCACGCAGTTCTGGGACGCGCTGAAGACGCTACTATCTGAATTGCCCGTACGAGCGGTGCCCATCATTTTATCTATAAAAAGGGCCACTTCCCCACACTTAATGAGTTAAACACCGACCGCACTCTTCTGCAAGCTCGGTGCCGTCTCGCCTGCATTCGGAGACGGGCTTCAAATTGCTGGGGCGGTGTGCCAGGCAAGCCATATCTGACCTAGGTGTGCATGCTGAGGAACGCATCACGAAGCATCGAACTTAAACTGCACTGATAAGGGCCCATCCCACGAACAAGGAGGTAAGAGGGACGCCAGGGCGAACCCTTAGGAGACCCAGAGGAAGCATGAACCCAGGAGCCCATCCACTGAGAGAATAACTGTCTGAGCCTGGGGCATGCAAGATCGTGCATTAAGGGTTCGAAGGGCACGGGCATCCAATAATACAGCATCTGGGAGCCGAGTGGAATCTAGCACTAGTGCGGACGCACCTGGGGAGCAAACGAACACTAGCCAAGAGGAGATGCATGCTGGAATGTCTCGTCAGAGCTCTGACAAGGGAACAGACGCGACCAATGTCAAGCATGGTAGCCCCAAGGGCCCACGCCCGAGCCCGACGAGGGAGAGCTTCGTGAGGGGGGGGCGGCGGGCATGTGATATATCTTCAGCACCTGCGTATGCTGCTTCTGCACATCCTTTCGCTCATACAGGATGTCAAAGCCACGGGGCCTGACAAGCTCCTGAAACTTAATCAGGTGGGTGAGGAAGCTATCAACATACCAGCCTCAACTCTGTCTGTATGGGCACCAGTCGTCATCATCAAAAACCTTAACAACCAGATCACGAATGCGAGGCAGCTCATCACATCTGGCAATATATATATATATATATATATATCTATATATAATATATATATATATATATATATACATATATATGGCACGGGTCGCGTCCGCAATCAGGGGGCAGCCGAGGGAACTCAACTGGGAAGCCGTGCGCGCAGAGGTTCGTGCGCATATCATACGAGAGAGCACTGTTCGGTCCTGCAGTAAGTAAACGTACACACGATTGATGTACTTTGTCGAGTTCACGAGCGGGTCGGCGCAGCTGGGGGGGCATAGTATAGCAGTGCAACGCAAAATGTTTTGAAAAGAACAATGGATTGAGCGAGCCCGAGTCCAAGGTCACGAATCTCCAGAATACGTTGCTTTAGTTTAGCCTCGCTCTCCCGAAGGGCAACCTCTTCAGCCCCAAGGCCGATCCAGATCCCAATGTACTACAGGCAACAAGCGATTTCGATGAGGTGGAACGGGGGCCCGAGGTCATCCAGGAAGTCCTGTAGGGGTCCTTTAAGCCGAGCGTGCACCGACACAACCTGACACTTCGGGAAGTTGAGCGCAAGCCCAATCGAACTATTGAGCATTCCCAGATACCTGAAGAGCGGCTCCAAGTCATCAAGTAAGCATCGGAGGCCAAACCAGACGTCGTCAGCGTAGGCAAGCGTCAGCATGAGCTGAAACGGAAGCCTCGGATCCAGCCAAGAAGAATAGGCTCGACCGCCAAGATCAAAAAAAGAGCATCGAGCTCGGATCGCCTTGTCGAACACCTTTACCAATCGCAAAGGACCCACGCATTTTTCCAAACAGATATATCACAGCAGAGTTATTTTGGTAGAGGGTCTGGAAGAACTTGACAAAGACAATCGGAACACCCATTGTGCTAGGCACCCTCAGGACCCAGGAGGTCTTTATGGAGGGAAGGCGGATTCAAAGCCCGCCAGGACAATGCCACTTGAGTAACGATCGCGAAGATGGTGCTCTAAGAGGAAGCTCTCCGCCTCCAGCGCGATCACCAGCATATCACGACCACGAGAAAGCTTCTGAGGTGGCTGGGGCAGGCAGTGCCGTGCAACTTTCTTAGTGAGGAGAATAGCCATTGAGGCCAATGATAATTTAGCATCTGTGTTCATCATGCTAAGCGGGCGGGCAGTAGCAGGCTCTCTGTAAACCTCTTCGCCCATCTCCTGTTCACTAATCTTCTTGGGGAGGAAAACCATGGGACTGCGCTTCGTATCATCAGGAATGCCCGCGCGCGGATTCTGAAAGAAAGCCCGGTCACCATCATAGAGAAGCTTGCCGGCAGCAGGGGCCCTCCAGGCCGAGTAAGGAATCCCATCTTCCCCAGGCATGCAGTCCTTCCTCCCCCAGATCAGCTGACACCACTCCTCCTCCTCCATCATCCACCCGTGGTCTAACATGTACTTCTCATCTACCTCCTCCGAGACATCTGGCAGCTTCGGCGCAAAGTCAAGCGGCTCGGGCCAGAGGGACTCGTCGTCCTCAGTAGCACCAAAGACTGCGCTCCAGTGATCCCGATGGGCCTGGGCAGCCTCCTCTGCTGTCTTGCTAACGTCTCCAGAGGCCGAGAAGGTCCCTTGGAGCCAGGCGCGGCGCTTCATCTTCCTCCAGAGCTCCTTCCGAGCCGCCAGCTTCCGCCGAGCATTGTCCTCGCCGCCGGCGCGGGGCCCCCCGGGGCCCAGGTCAGACCCCTGATGGCCGCCAGGGCCATTCGCGTTACCGCTGGCCAGATTAATTTCATCCTCCTCAGCAAGCAGAAGAGCATTGTGGAGACTCGGAACGTGAAGGCCGAGGGCTTCACATCGAGCGTCTTGGAGGCCGTCTGGAAAGTGCTGGGCTAGGGCAGGATAGGCAGCAATGGCAGCGTCGAGCTTGAAAGAATCTCCTGCGCGCCAGGCGCGAAGGGCTTGCAGGGCACGATTGTGTTTAGATTCAATAGTGTCCGCAATCTTAATATTAACGATCCGTTTCGCCCCCTCAGCAACTTCAAACATCAGGGATTTGGCTCCAGCAAGTCGGCCCCGCGGTTCACCAGCAGGGAGGGCGCTGCTGGCTCCGCCCAGAAGATCCGGCAACAGAGGGCGACGAGAAATCCAAGGAGCCAGGCGTTTTGGAACTTCGGTCGGCTTGAAGGTGCTGATTGCGACAACACTGGGAACGTGATCAGAGACCATGTCAAACTTCAGGGGCCCAAGCGCCTCGCTCACAATGGTGGGGTCCGAAGCAAGGGCAGACGGAAGAGTGCTGCGCGCACGGTCCAGTCGCGAAGTATGCGTCGTAACCCCGTCTCTGACCTCCCTCCTCGTATCCTCGCATTGGTAAAGCTCAATCCAAGGAACCACACAGACGATGAGACATACTGGTATGGTCGTCGTTTCCAACAGACCAGCCACTGCCACCCGCGCGGGGGCGGCCGTCGGAGGAGAGAGCAAAGTTCCAATCACCAATCATAATAGCGAGGCAATCTGCAGGGGTAGGGAGAACATGAAGGATGGCACGCAGGGCATCCGAATAGATGCTGGTGAGCTCATTGGTGTTGGGCATGCGTGCATTAACGATGCAGAGGTTCCCCAGAGGCCCAGCGAGGTAAGACTTGAGGATGCGACCCTCGATGGCAGCCGAGTGGGCGATGGTAGAGAAGAGCTTAGCAACGGTAGGCTGGATGCATGTAATGACTCCGCCAGAAGCAGACGAGTCAGGGAATGGGGAGTGACCGATCTCGAAATGCCGAAGCTCTCGCCGAAGCACATTAATATCTGCAATCTGTCCATGTGATTCCTGAGTGCAAAATATCGCGAGTTGGTTCGCGAGCTTCAACAACCTAGCAAAACGAGGGGCAACCTTCGTACTTCGACTCCGAACAGCGGCAAGAAGGGCAGCAGTATTCCAAGATCCAATCTTCACTTGAGAGGGGGGGAAGAATGGGCGGGTCCTGGTCGAAGGAAAAGACGGCTGGACAGAGCCCTGGTCACTGGCGCCACCGGAAGAGACCACAGCACCAGCAGGGAGAGCACACGACGGACACAGAGGCACATCTTCAGACTGACAGTCCGCCAGATCAGAGCAGTTAAAATGGCAGGAGCGGCTGGGGGAACACCCGCCCAGGCTCGCAGCGCTGGGGCACGCCTCTGAGGGAGGCGTGAGCGCCGCGCCCGCAGCCTGAGGCCAGTCACCTTCCACTCTAAAAGGGCAAAGATTCGTTCAAGTGATCAATCCCCTCCTTCAGGCGCGGAACGAGGGGAGAGACGAGCTCGTGGAATTCAGCAAACTGCTCATGGAAAAAATAAGGCAACATGTGGCGGCACAGCACCGCTGGACACAAGCTCAAGATGGCACAGCTGTGCAGGATCTTCCGCAGATCGGAGGATATAAACATCCCCTCCCAGACCATTGGACCATGTCTTTGCCGGCCTGCTTTAGTGCGTTGGCAAGAGCTCCGCGAACCTTTCCCATGGCCAGGAAGAGCAGGCGGGTGCCTGGCTCCATGTCCCTCTTGGCACGAAGCAAGATCTGCTGCTGCGGGTAGATCGGGTCCTGGAAGGCGATCGGGCCGAGGGAGTGCATCATGTTGAGGAAGTCGGAGGCCTCGGACGCATCCACGAAGTCGAGGACAATCTTCTTCGTCATGTCATAGGTGCGAACAGTCGGGCGAGGCCTATCCTGGGGAATGCCAGCGGTAATGGCCAGGTCCGCAGCACGTTTCAAGGAGGCTTGCATCATCTTGCGTGGGAAGCCCACGATGATCACACGATGGGCACGTTCGGGGTTCGCATGCTTGGCATCGCGCGACGGTCCAGCACTCCCTGTCCGCTGCGACGGAGCCGAGGAGCGTGGTGTAGATGTGCTCTGCAGCTCTGCAATGGCTGCATCAATGTTCCTCATCTTACTGTTCACTGCGAGCGCCGCGGCATGATATAGGGCGGCGGCGCCGTTCATCTCCACGGTCGAGATGCGCGTGTTCAGCAGGTGGGCGTTCTTGTCGGCGGTCGGGATGGCTGACTGGAGCGACTGCACCTCCTGGGCAAAGTTATGCTCGAGCACTTGGATACGAGTGTTCGAGTCCTGAATGCTCGCGATCAGCTGCTCCATCCAACTTGAAGGACGTGGGGGCGTATCATTTTCATCATCCGATTCACTCTTGCGGCTCCTCGCGCGCGCCAAGCCGGAAGACCGCAGGCGCGAGCCGGAGCTCGGGGGGCGCTCGCGGTGGTCAGGACTCATCGAGAACCCCTGCGGAGAGTGCGCAGGGCTGCGGCTGTGCGACGTTTCCTTCTTCGCAGCGCGTCTTGAGAGCGAGCGAGAGAGCTTCTCCTTCTTGACCGCCCCGGCAACTTCAGCGGGCATCGGAGAAACTGGTGTTATCCGCGCCGCGGTGAGAGAGCGGTCGAGAACGAAGCGCGCTCTGGCGCGCGACGGAAAATATTCAGGGGCTTGTTCCAAAGAAGTGGACACTGAACCGCCCCTCGGCTGTGTCCAAGCTCGAAGCGCCGGGGGCGCGTTTCGGACTTGAGCCAGAATGGCTACGGAGGTGCCCATCATTCTGTTGGACGCCAGCGCGGAGGTAGGCACAGCGCTGAGCGAGGCGGTGGGCCCGTGCAGTATTGACGGAGAAAATGCACATGACATGTGTTCGGAGAGGCTCTAGAGGAGCACCACCTTTGTGCAGTGAACACGTTCTTCGATTGCTCCCCGACGTACTACCGCGGCGACTGTGTCTCTACGGCAAGAGAGGGCTACACATGCAGTGCACGGGACGTGGGGGGCCGGGCGCATTCCCGTCGTGTATGGGAACAAGCTGGCGCGGCCCTTCAGCTCATCAACATTCGTGCGAGACGGGGTCACTGCCCTGCGGTTGCAGCACTACAAGTAGGGCTTTTTTTCCTCCAGAGAACAGAGATCACAATCGATGGGATCGCAGCAAACTCGGCCGTGCACTTCTTTTCGGCGAAGAGAGACGCGAGTTCCATGTGGAAGTGAATCGCGCCGTTGGAGATATAGCATTCAATTCAGAAACGCTGGCAAGACAAAGTTCGGACTCAATGTATTTGGAATTTCACAGTGCAGCGATGCCAGTCGCGCATAAGTATTTCGAGGTGCAACCCAAATCTGCAGTGAGGCCGCAGGGCACTTCTGATGCGCTAGCCAGGCGCATTCAGCTGAGGTCAGAACTGAGATCTCTGTGTGCTTTGCCTGCCCCCCATCCTCCCCGCCCCTCTGCCCTCTGTCCCGGCCCTTGCCCTTCTTGACTTGCCCCCTCTCTCAGCGCGCAGAGTTCTTGTCTGCGTGGGCTCGCAATTTCGCATTGTATTGCATGATGTGTGCGTGTGTGTGTGTGTGTCTGTGTGTGCGTGCGCGCGCGTGTGTGTGTGTGTGTGTGTGTGTGTGTGTGTTTGTGAGTGTGTTTGTGTGTGTGTGTGTGCGTGTGTGTGTGTGTGCGTGTGTGTGTGTGCGTGTGTGTGCGTGTGTGTGTGTGTGTGTGTGTGTGTGTGTGTGTGTGTTTTAGCCGAGCGACGTGCTCTGCGTAGGAAAGCCGACCGCTCCGTTAAAGATGTCACGCGACGTGGCAGCAACCATGATATTGGGCTGCGGGTGTCCGAATTGGTTGAATGCTGGGACGAGCGCAACTTTGCGGTCTCTTGGGAATTAACTAGAAAGCTGCGCGGGAAATCGCTTGGTCCGAAGTTGCGATTGTATTCTGCCCCCCGCACGTTTGTAGACTGCGACAGTTGGTCCACTTTTTTGTCTCAACCTGGGGGGGGGGGGGGGGCTTCGCAGCGCGTGCGCCTATGTGCGACGAGGCGCTAGATGCGAGGCTGACCCGCAACCCGAAAGCAGATGACATGAACGCTGCCATTGCTGACGCGAAGGAGGTGCACGGTAAGATTTCTGGTTTGTTCAGGCGTTCTAAGTTGCGTCGTGCACCCCCATCGCGGCCCTTCCCTGCCGGCGTGCGGCGCATGCACTTTTGGCCGAAGGAATTTGAGCTGAATCAGAGAGCACGGCTAGGGGCTGAAACAGAGAGGTGTGATCTACCAGCGATTCGGCACTGTCTGTTCATGATTACTGCTGCTGTAGTGTGCCACGTTGAGGCTCCGCTGATCTGGCATTGTAGTCAAGCTTTCGCTCTGAGCAAGTCTAATGGAAAAATCGACCGTGCTGGGCTCCGACTGGTACACACACTTGACCCCTTTGGCAAGGAGTTATACAAGTACCTCTGGAAGGCCAACCCGTCTTTATCTTCAGATGCCTCTAGAAGCTATGCGTACGGCTACCTTAAGCACAGGAGGAGGGAGGGAGCTATTCTAGCACAGAGTCTGATGCAAGAACGTCTGAGAGATGCTGGTCTTAGTTGCAACGCGGATTTCTATGATGCGACGAACGCGTTTCACAACGTTTCGCATGATATGTTACTTATGTTCATCCGCCTGAATGTGGACGAGTTCGCCACCGCGCTTTTTGCACAAAGGCTGATGCACGGCCATGTCAGCCCAGCTTGCGTCGACTGCATTTTAGAGATGGGGATGCGGTCGGGCACGCTTCCTGGAGATTATGTTGCATGTCTCTGGTTCTTGGGTCCTTATCATTGGTCCGTCGATGGCACTATTTCCCCTGAGTATCCTGGGCTTAGCGTTTCGATCCCCTGGCTGAAACATTGCTTGGCCGATGATCTGCATGATCGTGTGCGCCTGTGTTTGTGGTCGCAGGAACCGATCGAGGTCGCTTTCACTTCGTTTGCCGACGATCTGGCTAGGACCAAGCTCGTGCGTTCGCTCGAAGGCCTGATCCGACTGAACAAAACAAATACCGAACATTTAAAAGACAGACTAAGTATCGTGAGCGTTTAGGCCAACGCTGCCAAGCAGGAGTGCTCGGTCTTTTTCAGTGGCAAGGGCGCTCAGGCTGCTCGACGCCGTCTATTCGGAGGGAGGTACGTGGAGGAGACTGGGATATGGAGGCTGAGGAATGGAGAGGCGATCGCTGGGGAAGTTGCTCGTTCATGTAGGTATTGGGACCATATCTGCAGGCGGATGGTAGCTCTGTTGCAGAGATCCCCGGGCGCGTACAGAAAGCCAGACAGGGAAACCAGATGTTGCAAGGTTCTTGGCAGCAGTGCACGAACAAGCGCTGGAAAGTAATGTCTTTCGTTATGTTGTGGAAGGAGCGTTGGTTTCTGGACTTGCTCCCTTGGTTCTCTTGAGTGACAGCGTGTGCAACATTGACGGTGCACAAGCATCTATGGCACGTAGGCTTCTGAGAGGTAGAGCGAGTGGCAAGCATCAACAAGAGCGAGAGGATGTTCAATGTCAAGCACTGACTAACAAGCAAGTCCTGCCGGAGCTCAGAATGGTGCCTGCTTCTCTCTCCCTTCGGGTCCAACGACTTATGTGGTGGCAAAGTGTTACGAGGCGTCCTCCCTGCAATTTGCAACTGTTAGGTGCTATGTTTGGAGAGAGTCAGTGAGAAGACATGGGATACAGGAATTTGGACAGGGAGGGATTTCGTATTGGGCCTATCCTTTCATGGTGGTCACAATTTTGAAACGATGTCGCCGACTTGTTCCGCGTCGGCGAATACTCGCAGTACATTTTGCCAGTCCGAGAGACCTGTGGCAATAGTTTGTGATGAAGAAGTGCGCGATGCCTTTCTTAGAGCTGACCCGCGTACTCTTGTCAGCGAGTATTTCGGTACACAGACCCCCCCTCCTGTCTCCTTGGGGTCCTCTCCTGCCCTCCCTCCCCCTCCCCCTCCCCCTCCCCCTTCCCCTCCGTCCCCCCTCTTCTTCTGCGGGCTCTGCCCGGGGGCGGGTGGGGGCATCTGTAGCTCTGAGTGCCCCACTGGGCGTCAGCTTCGGCTTCATCAAGCGAGCTCTCAGCTACCCAATCATGGTTATCGGGAGCTTGCTAGAATTGTTGCGGTGCCGACTTCTTGAATTTTATGTGGGGATATGTATAGCACCAAAAAGATTGCGAGCGAACGCCTCCTCAACATTTTAAGTATTAATAAAGCGTGCCCGAGGCCCCGTGGTCCTTCGACGGTCTCTACGCATGTGGCTCATCCTCCTTACGAACGCCAGCTGCGTGATGCTTCGTTCGGCAGCTGCTCCGAGGCTCAGTTGCCTCTCGGGCAGCACCTTCCCCCTGGGCGACCAGGTGCTCGAGCTTCAGCGGGGCGAGGCGGTCCCGAGGCGGCGCTGCGTGGGAAGATATACCATACCCCGCACCCCCCATGGGACGCCTCTGGTGCGGTGTGGGGGGTTGTGGGCCTGCGGGCCCCGTCGCGGGTGGCTTCGTGGCCCCCATCCGCCCGGGGGGGTGCTCCTTGGGGTAGGGGGGTTGTTAGCTCCTGCTTCTAATCCTCCTCCTACGCGTACTTTTCTTCATTGGCCAAGTCGCGCACACGAGGTCACACCCCAGTTTTGTTTTTTCCCGCGCGCGGCGCGCGTTGTGTTCCTTGCGCGTGCTGGTGCGATGATTTCTGCGCCTCTGCGTCGGGGGGGTCCGCTGGTGCGCTTGCACTGCTTGGGTTTGCTTCGTCGGTTGCCCCTGTGTCTTCTACGTGCAGCTGCTTGAGGCTCAGCGGCATCGAGGGCTTCTTTATTGGTCGATCTGTTACTTGAAATATTGTGTGACGTGCGTTGTGCTGATGAGTCAGCCGCAATGGTCCACGGCATTCGGCCAAGTCGGTGCCGTCCCTGCCGCTGCTGCCGCTGCCGACCCAGGTGTTCAGGCTCGTAAGCGACTCGCTGTCGAGGACGGCACCGTAGAGAAGAAGGCCGATCTCGCACCAAAGCTTGGTGTCATCAATGCTCAGCGTAATCGTCTGCTCGAGGCTGCGTGCACTACTCAATTCACTATCAAGGTATCGGACCCCGTCTTCACCTCTATGAAGGACGCCCATGACACAGAGTACCTCCCGCGTGTGAAAGGCCAGAAGGGGCACGGTTTGGGCGCCCCAGACAGCTTCATGTTCACAGGTGTTGTCGTGACACTGATGCCGCGTGCGAAGCACGATCAGCAAGCCATTCTGCGTAAATGTCTTGACAATTTTGTGCCTGGCAGCGTTCAGTCCCAGCTTCTCGTCAAGCTTTTTCGCACTGAAAAAAATGTTCGACTCTAAGGTGCGTATGCTGATGATCGCAGTCTCTGATCCCACTCTCGAGGCCACTGTCGTGCAGCTTTCAATCGCTTCGAAGGAGGAGGCTCCGGTTTTCACGGGCCCGCGCCCTGCTGGCTACCTTGAGCTCGAGGGGCAGGGTTTGATTGCCCCTAAGTAGCAAGAGGTTCTGAGCGCAGCAGCTCGGTAGATCTTCGGCCGTGCGCCGACGTATGCCGAAAGGCACCGTCGCTGGCGCCCCCCAGTTGTGGAGAGCCGAGGGCGAGTTTTGAGGGGGGAACCCCATTGAATCTCCCAAGATCCTCGAACTTCGGTCTCAGTGGAGCCTTACCTTACCTTACCTGGGCTGGTCGGGCGGGCGGGACCATCAGACGGGCGGAGAGGCTTCCAAACGAACAGGCGGGCGCGGGCCCGGCGGGCGGACTCCGCCGACGGGCGCGTCGGGAGGGCGGAGCCCGACGGGCGGGTCGGGCGGCCGGGCCCTGACAGGCGGGCCAGGCGGGCGGGGCACGGACGCGCCGGCTGCGCATGCACAGATCGTGGGGCCATCCCAGGCGAGAGCGCGGGTCCACGTCCGGGGAAGGAAGCCTGGCTCCTGATTCGCGAGAGCGCGGTTTCCATGGGGTGTGTGGAGGTCCCGGGCGAGAACGCGACACCCGAGCCGCAGGAGCGCGGTTCCCAAGTCCCACAGGCTCTCTGGGCGCAGGAGGTCTAGTGAGGCTCCTCTTGCAGCCCCCTTGCCCTTCGGGGAGGGATATACCCCTCCCCCTTACCCCTTCAGCTGGACTTGGACGGGGAGTTCCGCGAGGGGGTGGAGCGTCCAAGATGGCCCAAGACGGCTCCCAGAGCGCCTCAGAGAG
The DNA here is from genome assembly GCA_963575745.1 of Prorocentrum cordatum. Classification (NCBI taxonomy): domain Eukaryota; class Dinophyceae; order Prorocentrales; family Prorocentraceae; genus Prorocentrum; species Prorocentrum cordatum. Next base: position 35,529 of record CAUYUJ010015041.1, read on the forward strand.
CCCAATATGGCCTCCAATGTGGCTGAAGATAGCGCAAGATCGCTCACATGGCTTTCAAGATGCTCCAAGGAGCTCAAAGCCCGCAACCTTTCTTTCTATTCAATGGAGCGCGAGTGTGGTCGAGTGCGGACTTCGAGCTCCTCATCAATATTCACTTCATTATGCGTTTGGTGGTTCCGCGGGCCGTTTCGAATGACATTCCAAGGACAATCGACTGGTACATCATAAGTGTTCACTTCACTTTACCGTGTGAGCGGTGATTCTCGGGCTGCCCCTGAATCGATTCTTATCTTCGCTTCCAGGGCTCCTACTTTGCAGGCGGAAGCAACTGAGGAACGTACAGTGCAGGCGGGGCCGCAAAAAACCCTCGCAAGAGACCCAGCGCTGAAAACCCGCGCGCGAGATGCACACGGGATTGAACCTAGAGCACCCTGAACGCAGCACCTTCTTCAACGGCCGCTGGCGGGAAGTCACCACGCAGCGCGCAAAGCGAAGAAATCAAGGGTACCCTGACAAAAGCATGTGGCTTCTTGACGCGCACCTCAACTGCAATTGTGCTACCGGCCTCGGAGGCAGCATTTTCCCAACCTTCCCTAGCCTTGTAATTGGCTGAGAGGGGCAGAGGCTGTCATTCCTAGGAGAAAACAAGCTTAGGCATCGGTTCCAGCGGAGGGACAATTAGAAGTTCAAGTTCGGAAACCTAGGAAAGCAAGAAGGAAAGCAAGAGCTCGACAAAAGCTCAACGGTTCAGGGATAGTTCGGAAAAAATCACATGCTTTAACAGAGCTGGAAAAAGCTTGAGCAGATGAAACAGTTCGAAACAAGTTTCAAAGTTTGGAACCAAGTTTGGAAACAGTCTGGAAACAAGTTCGGATAATATTCGAAACCAGTTCGGGGGTTCATGCGAAGTTCACACGCGCTTCGGATATGAGAAACTGCTTCTCCGCCGAACTTTATCCAGACTTATTGCGACTTGCAATATTATACTGACGTCGAACTTCAATATTGTAAAATTATTGACCTCGAACTGTTTCTGGGCTTTGGCGATTTTAGCAGAAGGCCCGCTGCCAGCATCGCTACGCGATGGCTGTAGTCCCTGTGGTCCCTCCCTCCTCCCCTGTGCCTCCCCTGCCTGGGAGCTCCAAGGCCGTGTGATGGCAAACCGCGCGGCGACCTCGCACTCCCGAGAGACCTCGCCGCGCGGTCCGTCGCCGCACGACTTCGAGACCATGGATTCGCAGAAGGCATCTATACACCACCACCGTGCCAGGGCAGGGCCATCCTGGGCCCCAGGATGGTGTATACGCCCTCCTGGCCGAGGCCAAGAGGGTCTATACACCATCCTGGGGCCCAGGATGGCCCTGGCCTGGCACGGTGGTGGTGTATAGATGCCTTCGTCGGAATGGAAGCCCCAATCGCCCGAGGCGTCCTGGAGAACGGACGGCGCAAGCCCCCAAACCGGGCGGTCACCGCGAGTCCCCACTGACGCCATGGTGGTAACCGCACCGTTGGGAGCTCCCCGGACTCCTGGGGGGCCCGGAGCGACCAGAAACCGCGTGGTGACCTCGAATCCCCACTGTCTCACCTCACGGTTGTGGCCAGTCGCAGGACGCAAGGAGGCCTCCTCCTCCTCCTCGTCCTCCTCCTCCTCGTCCTCCTCCTCCTCCCCCGCCTTCCCCTTCCCCTTCTCCCCCTCCTCCCCCTCCTCCTCCTCTGAGAGGGCCACCGTCGCAGTGCAAGGAACGCACCGGGGGCGCGCCCAGGGACGAGCAGACGTGCACCAGGGCCGCGCGTCACCGGGGGGTCGGCCACAAAGCTGGAATGTCACGCCGAATACACCTCCGACGACTTAAAATCGGCCCAATGACGGTGTAGCCGGCCACGCTGCTGCGGAAGAAGTTCCGTGATGTGCAAGGCCAAGCCTACTGCCGATGCTAGCTGTTTGCCGTGGAGCGCGCGGCGTTGGTCTGCCTCCTCCTCTTCTTCCTCCTCCTCCTCCTCCTCCTCATCCATTACATCAGGTGTAACACTTGTCACCCGGGGGGGTCTGGCAAGGGGGGGGTAGCGGTAAGGGCGACCGCCGTGCACCCCCGAGGGCGCGCCCGCAGCACCGGGCGCAACAGCCGCCTGCGTTCACCACAGCAGGCGTGTTTATGACAACGCCTGCGTGTACCAACGCGCCTGTGTACACCATATCCTGTGTCCTCCCCATCCTCCTCCCCCTCCCCCTCCCGTCCCCGTCTCCTCCTCTTTTTCCCCCCCCCCCCGGGGGGGGGGGGGGGGGGGGGCCCTTCCTCCTCCCTCCTCCTCCTCCGCCTCCGCCTTCTCCTTCCTCCTCCTCCTCATCCTCCCTCTCCCTTCCCTCCCTCCCCATCCTCCCCCCTCTCCCACTCTCCTCCCTCCTCCTCCTTCCCCGTCTCCCTCCTCCCCTCCTCACTTCCCTCATCCTCCTCCCCCCCCTCCTCCCCCTCCTCCTATCCTCCCCCCCTCCCCCCTCCTTCCTTCTCCCTGCCTTGTCCTTACACAAAAAACATTTCCGTGTCGCACCCCGAATCAAATTTTTAGGGCGGGCCGGGCATTGCGCCTGACATGGAATGGAATAGAATTCCTGTCAAGTTGGCCCGCAAAAGGCAGGACTCTACGCGAAGCCCTCAGGAGTCGAAGTGCGGCTTCACCGAATATGACACAACATCTGACTCAAGACTACGCCACTCATCTGCGTCCCCAGCAAGACATTGCCACTCGCCCAGCCCGAGGTCTCTGCAACATCTCCAGATGGAGCCCTCGAAACGCATCCACCTGCGACTTGACGGACGCGTCGGGCGAAGCGAGCCCCACTCGCCAGCAACAGACTGCCAGGATTAGTTTCTCCACGATGTAGCGCGGTTCACCCGCTCGATGGCGCTCGCTCGGGCCACGCGCCCAACCCAGAGCCATTTTTCTTCGAGAGTGCTGCGGCACCCGCTTCTGGAGACCGTTGCGCTCAACTAGATAACGCGCTCGCCAGGCCCTTTGGACCCAATCTACCCGCGGCTCCTCTGCAACGCGGCTGCAGCCCGCGATTCTCCGAGCATCAGATGTTGAGCCACGGTCCGCTTTCTCTACTCGTCCACTCTGGGCGCCCAGGACTCGTTCCCCCACGGGGCGCATTCTGTGACAGAAGAATTCAGCAAACGCAGCAACGATCTCTTTAGCGCACAAAATTTGCGCCATCCGCGTGCCTAAGAGGTCCAAGTGCTCGCCTGGCGGCAATACTTCAAGTGAAGGCCCCTCCGTCAGCACGACTGCGCCTCTGCGTGTGAACTCGTTCTGGTTCGTCTGGACCCTGCACTTGCCCACTCGTGCCGAGGCATCCCAGAGCGTCAGAATCATCCTGAAAATCTAAGTGCTGGATACGAACGTCTGGTCATCTGCAAAACCCACGTGCGCGAGACGATTTCCGTTGAGGCCTTGTCCCGCCAACGTGCCGTGCCCTCTCCGCTTCTCCGTGCTGCCCACGTCGGATAAAACATGATCCAGCGCAAGATTGAACAGTACTGGTGATGAGGGTCTCTTTGTTTCACGCCCCGCCGAAAGTCAAATGCCCTGCTCTCGGCGCCACCCCAGAAAGAAGCATGTCCTCCGACTCCGCGACGGAGCCGCCTCAGAACAGAAACCATCAATGTAGAAAGACCAGAACCCAACGAGGCAGAACATCATGCTGAGTGTTGCACGCGATCAAAAGCTTTTTCGGCGTGGAGAGTGGCGACCCAAAGCTCCTCTCGCCACTCGAATGGCTTTTTTCAATGCCAGTCCGCGCTATGCGCGTGGCGTCAGCGCAGCCCCGCTTGGGTCTGAAAACGAACTGTTCTTTGGATAATTTCGAATCGATCACCGCCGCGATCCTGTTATACAACACTGTGCTGAACAACTTCGCCATCGCCGCGGACCTGTGCAAGGACGGGCCCCCTTCTTGAACAACGCACGTAATTTGGCAAGCGCCCACTCTTCCGGCGGATGCAAGGTTCCAGCCAGAATTTGAAAGCAGAATTCTGCGATGGCACAAATCAGTTTGGTGTGCCCTCCCTGCCTTCAATATTTCAGCGACAAGCCCATCGTCTGCCCCAGTCTTGCCGCTCGTCAATTTCCGCAGAGATTGCCGTATCTCTGCTTCCGCGACCCTTTCACATTCCACTTCTGTCAGAGTGGGCTCGATCGTGCCATTGCTGTCTCGAAGCAAATCTTCATGCAATTGTGCGAAAACTGCGCTGGTTGATGCCCGGTCCGTCTGCGTGGCTGTGGATCGAAAGAAGTTTTTCGATGCCCTTGTTTTTCTGCTCGCGCCGTCGGAGTGATCCCAAACCTGGCCCTCCGGTGACAAATTTCTCAAACTCCAAATCTTCTTTCTTGCGTCGTTGTCGCCGCAATGCCTTCCAAAGCTGTTTCGACAGAGAACGCCGCCTCTCCAGGTCCAGCTCGTTCCGGCGCGCTTCAAAGAGGCGCTCCACTTCTGGGCAATGTCCTCGCCCGACCGTTGCTGGGCGGTTGCTGTCGCCGCCGCGCGCAGCCGCCTCCGCGAAACCGGATCGCGTAGAGGGTCGTGCTCGGCAAGTGCGCTGTCCAGACTGTCGCGGCATTCGCGCGGGATTCCCTGTGCCCTGGTGCGGATCCCACCCCACTTGCAATTTCTTTGCCCCCCTCCTTTTCGGCCGCTCCGTAACCCAATAAGTCGAACAAAAAAACCCATGGTCCGATTCGCCGTCCAGAAAATGCACAACCTCCCAGCTCCGAACCTTCCTGCTGCACTCTCGTCGACCAAACATCATCTATTTTTCGCAGCTCCCCCGTTCTCCACAACCTATGTGTCCACGCTTCTTCAAAGTCTTAGTCGAAGAATGCTTTCGGCTTCGCCCCGCGCAGCCATTCCGCGAGCGCGCGACCTATCCAACAGCTACTGCCGCGCCCGCGCAGACCAACAATATCTTGAGAATCCGTGCCATCAGAAGCCCCAGTGACGGCATTGGCATCTGTGCCGAATATGCAGGCGTAGCCCTTCCTCCGCCCCGCCTCCGCAGCATGCCCCAGCAATGCTAGGAGTTCGTCGCGTTCTTCGCCTGGGCGGTCTCTGCGGGGAAAACATGAGAAGTAACAAGTGTGAGCTCTAACCCCCAGAGTCCAGACCCACATATGCAGCACGCCTTCCCAAAGCAGAGAAAACCAATCTAGCTTCTAAGGTCGACCACTTCCTGCGTATCGCTGTCGTCACACTGCGTTTCCGCTGCGTGCAACCCCCGCTGCATAACGCATGCCCGCTTAGCGAAATATAAAAGGAATCAGGTTGTGCGAATTGGCCTTCTTGCATCAGAACTGCATCCCAGCGTCGATCATCAGGAAACAAATCGAATACATCTTCGATGGATCCTGTCTCCATCCCATATGCGTTCCAGCGCACAACGGCAAAGCTAAAAGTACATCGTTCTCCACATGCGTTTTTGCTTCGAATTCAGCTCGATTGCCCTTGCCAGCGGCCTCGCAAAATTGACCGGCAAGTCGCTGTCTACATTCGCATACCTTCCCCTCCCACCGCCCAGTACACTACAGCTGCTTTGCTGCACTGCCGTGTCCTATTCGGCCGCCATGGGCTCGTCGAACTTTCCCTGGAACGCCTGCGCCTCCCCAGTCATGATCATCTTCCTCCTTTTGTCGTCCCACTCGGCGACCCGGGGTGTCCTTGTACCACACAATTCCTTTGCGGTGTTGTGTGTCGATGAGGTATCTAACTTCCTTCGGGTCCTTACCAACGATTTCAATGACAACCCGCACTGCCTTCCGAACTGTTTTGGTCTTATCGGCGTCGGGGTCGTGCGTGGAGTCCGGATTGGCATAAGCCTTGACCCCACTCACCTCATGTTGCGACTTCCCCGTGCTATCCCAGACATACTTCCACATCGCTTCTTCGGATTTGAAACGTGCGGCGCATTGTTCGGCGAACTTGCCGAAAGCGTACACGTCTTTCTCCTCGTCCTTCCCTGCCTCCGTCCAATTCACAATGTGCTCTGTGATGGTGTTCGCCTGTGTGTCCTTCGGGAAGCTCCCGAAGTAGATCGCGCGCGCATGTAATTCGCGTAGCCTCGCCTTTGCCCCATCCATTAGCGCCCGTCGAACTTAACTGGCTCCACCTCATTACCCTGGGTGTAATCCTGCTGTTCCCTCCCTGGCCCACCCCCTCGCCCTTCACGATTTCCTTGACAATACCTGGCAAGTCCTCTTCTTTGACGGCGCTCTCCCGGATGATGCCCACCTCCTCCCTTACCACCTCCACCACCTGCTATAGCTTCGCTTGCTGTGCTACGTTTTTGGTTTCCTCCACCCCCTTCCTGGTCGCCTTCATGTTTTTCTTAATGATCTACATCATACCATCATTTGCTTCATCATGTCCTTCATACTCATGTCCTCCTGCTCGTCCTCCATTCCCGAGTCTTTAACATCCTCCTGCACCTCCTCAAATTTCATCTTTAGGAATTTGGACTGTCGGCGACACGGCCTTCCTTCGATCCTTCTTTCCGGCCTTGTCCACGGTGTTGGTCACAAGCCGGTCGTGTAGTTATGACGTGACGTTCCTTGCACGGTGGAGACCAGATAACTTGAGCCAAAATCGGCAACTTCAGCCAACATCGGCACTTGAGCCAAAAACTTGAGCCAACAACTTGAACCACAGTTAGCCAAACACTTGGGCATTTCGCCTGAGATTTCCTCAACATTTATGACCCTGAAGCTTGAAAATTGGCAACCGTTTCGCAGATGGAGGGCGGGCCGTTCTCAAACTGTGGTTCTCGCCTGAGCGCCTCGTACATTCGTTTTTCTCTTTTATATATATGTATATATATATATATATATATATATATATATAAACAACAGAAGAACAAATAAACAATAACAAAAAAAACGTTCCACGGATTGAAGGCGAAACGTGTTCAACATGTGGCTCTCGGGTTAGCGCCGCGCACATTTGTTCAAACCATTTGCAAGAGCTTCACGGATTGAGGGCGGTTCCTTTCACAATGTGGCTCGCGCCTTCGCGCCGCGCACATCCGTTTAGCAAACTTGCAAGTGTCTCGCGGATTCCCATGATCAACGTGCCA
>CAUYUJ010015041.1:42749-65209 GCA_963575745.1 Prorocentrum cordatum
TAGCCATTTTGGCTCAAGATGCCTGGTTCCCTTGGGGCCAAAACGGATACCGCTAGTCCGCGGCCAGATCTCGCAGTTCTTCGCCTTCACTGCAGGAGTTGGGCGCCTGCACCTGTTTCTGGCCTAATCCGCGGGAGTTGGGCCCCCGCTTCAGTGTGTGTTGGCCTTCACTGCGGGAGTTGGGCCCCCGCTAGCAGGTCATGTCGTGGCGGTCGCGTGCCCCCTGGCACCAAGGGCGCGGAGGCCGCAAGCGTGGCTACGGCGGCGCATGGAGTCGTGAAGCCCAGCGTCGAGATACCTACTCAGTGTGCGGTGCCTGTGGGCACTGGGAGTTCGACAAGTATGGCAACTGGAGTTGCAGTAAGTGCGGTGGCTGCTATCTTGACGTCGGTGAGCCTGCTGCTAAGGACGCTGGTGGCCGTGATGCTGCTGGCGATCTCGAGTGGCTGGCGGCCAAGTACCCGCACTTGGCAGGGGCGTTCGGGGAGCTCGGCGCGGCGGCCGCGGCGGAGCTGCGCGCGCCACCTGCTCCCCCGCCTGAACCTGCTACTGAGAACGAGATGGAGAAGCTCGTGGCTGCGAAGCGTACTGCCCTGGCGAAGGAGGTCGAGGTGCAGTCGCGAGCTGAACGGATTGCTCAGGGCGACGTGGAAGCTCGGCTGGCGGCTGTGGTTCGCCATCGGGAAGCTCTTCATGCTGCTGAGACGCAACATCGTGAGGCGCTGCAGGTGCTGCAAGCCAAGCAGGTCCTGCTGCGTGAGGCTACGTTGGCGAAGGATGGCTTCGTGGAGGCTGACTTCCGACGCCTACAGCGTGAGGAGGAGGACCGTGTTCGAGGCGAGGCCGCTCGCGCTCTGTATGAAGCGCAGGCGGCTGTGGCGGCTGGCGCGGCGCGTGGCGCTGGTGCTGCTGGCGGCGCTGGGGCTGCTCCTGGCGGTGGCGCTGGCGGCGCGGCGGGCGCTCCTCCTGTCGCAGGCGGCGGCGGGCGAGGAGGCGCAGCGCCTGCTGCCCCCGTGGGTGCCCGTGCTGCTGGCGTGGATGGCGGCGTGGCGGCTGGCGCGGGTGCGCCGCAGGCGGTGCTTCAGCCTCCTAATCTGGCTCAGCTCGATGAAGAGGGTCTGGCACGCTGGTGTGCGGAGCATCGTCAGCGGCTGGAGTTCTGGCAGGAGCTCCAGCGGATCTACGTCAGCGCGGTCAAGGAGGACGACGCCGATTCCGACATGGCTTCAGAGTATGGTGATGCTCAGCGTGATGAGTTGGAGTCTCTGCGCAAGCGGGCACGTGAAGGGCCCCTCGAAGCTACACAGCAAGATCGTATGGAGAAGCTCTTGGTCAAGTCCGCCAATTGCAAAGCGGTCAAGCGGCTGCGAACTATCCGCGAGGACACGGCCTCGAGTTTCGGCAGAGTGCTTCAGCAGGCGGTCCCTGCCGGCGGCGTGGCCCAAGTCCCTGTCCCTGCAGATGGTGTCGACGACGGACTACGTGAGGCGGCGGCGGCTGCTGATGGTGAGGCCCCTGTTGCGCAAGCCCGTTTTTAACAGGCACGCTGGTGGTCACGAGGCGGCCACCAGTATCGATTTCCTTTTCTGTAATATCACCTCGTGGAACGAGGTTGCCGTCTCGTTCGCTTCCAGCGTGCGAGCCAGTTGTGACGGTTTCTTCTTTGCTGAGCATCACCTGGATTGCGATCGGGTGAAGCTGGCGAAGAGGCGAGCGCACCAGCTGAAATGGCGACCCCATTTCATTCCTGCTACGCCCTCCCCAGGGGGTGGAACCCATGGTGGGGTGGGGGCCGTAGTGTCTCGGGGATTGTCGTTTCAACGTTTTTTGCATTTAGACGGTCCAGTGCAGGACCATGGCTCTGGAAGCCATTGGATGTTTCTTGAGTTACGCACCAAGAAAGCGGTGATCGCTGTGGGCGTTGTTTATTTGGTGTCGGGCCTGGGAGTCTGTGGAGAGAATGTGAACAGATTGCGAGGTGTCTCGGGGTTTCTGGGAACGTTGTCGGTTCCGTGGATTTTGATGGGCGATTTCAATGTCTCAGCTGGTGATCTCGATCTTTCGGGCTTCCCACGACTTGCGCGAGGGCGAGTGCTGGTCCCGTCGCTGGTGGAGTTCACCTGCACGCAGGGGCGCGGCTCCCTGATCGATTACGCGGTCGCTTCGGAGGATATTGCCAGCTAGGTGCGAGTATCTAAGTATACACCGTCACCATTTAAGACACATGCGTGTTTGAAGGTTTCCTTGGACCATGGGGCGGTTGAACAGACGTTGTGGAAGCGTGTCAAACCTCCTCCTGTTCCTGATTGTGCTGGTCCTGATTTACCCTGGGAAGTTTTGTTGACGCAGGTGTCAGACGATGGTGACTTGGAGGTTCCGTTTTATGTTGAAGATAACTTCTTACCCCATGTTCATGATCATCTTTCTCCTGCTCTCTCTCGTCAGTACCGTATCTGGAGCCGAGCTACCGAATTGATGTTTCTCTCTCGCGCTTGTGCGATGCAGTTGTTGCCTTGCGAGAGTAGTGCGCGTGGAGGTTACCCGAGTTTTCGACGTGCCAGGATTGGACGTAGAGGTTTCTGTGGTCAGAGTTTCCAATCCCCTACGCTGTGTTTCTGGGCTCATGTTTCTCAGACCTTGTGGGAGTATCGTCTGTGTAAGGCTCGGAAGTCTTGGGATAATATGCATTGGGCTGGTCGTGTGTTGCACGTTTTGTCGGGTCAAGTCCACGCGCATTGCCTCCCTGGGCTTGTGCGCCCCGTCGAGTGGTGGATAGCTCAGCTGGCCGCCGTCCCGTCGTCGGTCGATGGACTGAATCTTCTTAGTGATGCGGTCGCTCACGCGGTCGGCCAGGCTTGGAATGAGGCTCGCGCTCTGTCTAAGGAGAAGATGAAGCAGTGGCTTCTTAAGGCCCTGCCGCGTGGTGCCAAGAGGGTTCACTCTTGGCTCAAATATGATCAGGGGGCTGACCTCGAGCATTTGGTTACTCCCTCGGAGGTGAAGCAATTGCCCGAGGAAATGATGCAGTATCGGCAGGATTTTTGGAGCGCGTTTTGGACTGCTCCTTGGGAGCAGCGTGAGGCCCTCTCGGGAGTGTTGGATGTGGTTCGCCGTATGGCTCTGGCGGCCGTTGGTGATCTCGAGCCGTTGACCCCCTGTGCGGTGTCCAGAGCTGCGCGGATGTTCAAGGCTGACACTGCTGTGGGCATTGACGGTAGGCCTTCGCGGATTTTGGCGCCCCTCCCTGGGGCTGCTGTTGGGGCCGACGCGGATCTCCTCAATCAGTGCGAAGCTCGTATGATGTGGCCCACGCAGGTGATGATGGGTATCATCGCTCTGTTACCTAAGGCAGCTGATGCGGAGCGCCCTGTTTGCAAGCGCCCGTCGTTGTATAGGGTCTACTGTCGTGCGCGAGGCCGTGACATTGATGAGTGGTCTCGGGAGCGTGAAAACTTTTGGGATACCGCGGTCAGGGGCTCTTCGGCGTTGCAGGCCGCGTTGTTGCGAGAGATTGGCCATGAGACTGCTAGATATCTTGGGGAGCTTTCGGTTGGGCTGCATTGGGACCTCAATAAGTTGTTTGATACGGTGGGCCCTCTCCGCCTGGCTGGATTCGCCTTGCAGATGTCTTATCCCGTTCATTTGCTGTATTTAGGTATCTTGATGCATGAGGCCCCGCGTATGTTGGAGGTCAACGGCTTCGTGTCCGACGTGATGCCCACTGGTTGTGGGGTGCTTCCTGGGTGTGTGCAATCTATGCCTTGGGTTAAAATCTACTTGTACGATCTGTTGGATTTCGCACACGCCCAGTATTTTCCTGTTGTCACTCTGGCTTACGTCGATGACATTACCCAGACGCAGCAGGGGTCTTGGAGTGATATTGTCTCGCGCATCGTGCCAGCCGCAGTTCATTTGTGTCATCAGCTTGAGCAAGCTGGCACTACCATTTCCAGTAAGAGTACTTTCGTGTGTTCAGATCGAGCTTTGCAGGAACATCTTGAGGGTTGTTTCCGCGCTGCACAGCTTCCTATTCGTGTTGGGGAAGCGGTGCGCGACCTGGGGGTCATGACTACTGCAGGGCGTCGACGTTGTGTGAGTAAGTTGAGACAGCGACGTGCCGTTGCGTATAAGAAAGCTGCGAAAATGAGGTGTCTGGCTCGTTTAGTCGGCAGAGCTAGGAAGCTCTATAAGCCTGCGGTGTTGGCGGTTGGATCCTGGGGCCATGAAGTTTTGGGTCTTTCGCCGTCGCAGGTCCAAAGCATGAGGAGTCAGGCCGCTACGTGTTCTGGTTGGTGGCGTCCTGGGTCCTGTACGACTACCGCTCTGAGTTTGGTTAGCCCTGCTAAGGATGACCCCCAGTTTAGGTTGCGGTACGAACAACTCAATGCCTTTGCGTCAGCGTGGAGTGCGATGGAACATAAACAACGTATGCGTGTGGCCCGTGTGTGGAAGCAGGTGTTGGCTAAATTCGAGTGCACTCAGTACCGTTGGCAAGTCGTGCGAGGTCCGATTGCGGCTACGCTTGCGGTGCTACTTGATTTGCGAGGGGATCCTGTTTCTCCAGTCTGCTGGCGTGTTGGTACAGTTACGTTGCGGGTGACTGATGCAGATTTCCCTGCCCATCGTTGGGGCCTTTTGTTTGATGCATGCCAGTCGCTCTCGTGGCAAGCGGCAGCGGGTCATTATATGGGTACAGGGGTGGAAGGAGGAGTTGATTTTACTGTGTTGTATCGTTTGTTACGTCATCGGGAGAGGAATGGTGAGGCGGAGGCTGCAGGAATGGTGCGTAACCTTGTCGCTGGTGGCTACTGGACGGAGTCCAGACTTTACGATGCGGGATACCGCTCGAGTTCAGGTGGAACCTGTACACGTTGCGGGGCCTCAGCAGAGACCCCTTTCCATCGCTTGTGGGACTGCTCCTGCAATCGGCTTGTGCCTGATGCGGTCTTGGATCGCACCGATTGTTTGCGCGATCGGGTTTTAGCGGAGCCTGAGCTTTCATGTTTGTGGTTTCGAGGCTTGGTCCCGAAGGCTCTCACGTGTGGCCATTTGCCTCCGCCTGTTTCGCAGGTGTGGGAGTGGGGCCGACTGATCGGAGGAGGTGTGATCGATGGAGGAGTGTGGGGAATAGATGGATCTGGGGGGAAGTTCACTAAGGACTGGCGGCTTCGCCGCTGTGGCTGGGCGTGTGTCCACTTAGGTTCATCTGGCCTCTTCGACTCCCTCCTCATGGGCACCCTCCCTACCAAGAAGCAGTCCTCTCCTCGTGCGGAGTTGTTTGCTCTCATTATGCTGGCACGTCGTACTACGGGGCATTGTCGCGTGTACTGTGATTATTCGCGGGTAGTTCAAGGGTCACGTCGCCCCTTGTGTGACAAACGTGGGTCTTCGATGCTGGATCTTTGGGTGCAATTTCATGATGTTATGTTCGCTAGAGGGGGATCTATCCAAGTGTTGTGGACGAAATCGCATTCGACCCAGGCCCAACGCCAAAATATGTTCATGAGTGATGTAGAAGCGTATTTGAACCAGGCTGCTGATTTTTTTGCCGATGCTGCTGCTGACAGGGCCCAGATCCCCGAGGATTTTGTTGACCGAACCCGTCGGGCCGACAAACTTGCGTTTGATGTTGTGTCGCGTTTGTTGGCGGTCCAGCGTGAGGTGCTTTTCTCGGGAGGTCGTGAGACTTCGGAACGGGTTCCTAGGCGGCAGCGCGGACAGCAGACCAGTTGCGCTGAGAGGTTGTGTCGCTTGCGCGATGGTGGTCACTCTCCTGAGTTGCGTTCGGCGTCTCTCAAGTGTTCTCGATGTGCGCGGGGCTTCCCTTTGAAAGGCAAGCTGGCGGATTTTTGGCCTGATCCCTGCAAGCCTCGCTGTGAACTGCAGCAGCGGATTCAGTGTCTTCCTCCTCGCGTCGCCCAGGCCTCAGGGGTGGAAGATCCGCCGCCTGATGATCTGGCTGCTGTTCAGGGGTGTGGAACACCCCTGGACCACCCAATGTCGGAGTTTTGTTCGCCCACGCATCGGTTGGCCGTGTATCGAGGAGTTTTGTTTTGCGAGGTATGTGGTGGTTTTTGCACAGTGAACCCCCCTCGCATTCTGAGCAGGGCTTGTGATCGGCCCTCGTCCACTGGGAAGGAGGTTTTGTCGAGGATCTCCCGCGGGCTTCCCCCGAAGTCGGGCACCCGTTTCCCTGATGTGTAAGTTGGTGTCTAAGCGACCTCCCTAGAGGAGGATGACGCTTCAGATAGAATTAGAATTAGAATTACTCCTCCTCCTCCTCCTCCTCCTCCTCCTCCTCCTCCTCCTCCTCCTCCTCCTCCTCCTCCTCCTCCTCCTCCTCCCTCCCCTCCCTCCCTCCCTCCCTCCCTCCCTCCCCCCTCCCTCCCTCCCTCCCTCCCTCCTTCTCTCCTCCGTTCGTCCGTTCCTCCGTTCCTCCCTTCGTCCTCCCTTCTCCCTCCCCCCTTCTTCCTCCTCATCCTCTGGCGGCGTCGACAGCGAGCACCACGCCCTTCCGGGGGATTCGCAAAGGGCGGCGTCCACCACGGAGGCGGCGGCCAGGAAGAGCACAGGCTGCAACCCTGGCAGTGAGAAGCGGGAGCAGGCCAAGCGATCTCGGCAGACGTGGGCGACAGTGGGCTCGAAGCCGAAGCTCCAGAAAGCGGAGGAGACGGTGGTCGGGCTCGTGGGGGTCAATGCCAGGCTGGAGCTGGCGCGGCGCCTCTGGGAGGCCCACCACCCAAACAAGAAGATCTAGGCGGCGGTCTTGGATGGAGCATGGGCCGAACCCCATGCACTCTGGGCTGGATCGCAGCTGCCCTGAGGAGCTCTTCATCGGCGACGGAGTTTGCGCTGACGGCTTCAAGGCCAAACGCCGTCGCAAGAAGCAGGCCAGCAAGGACATGGAGAAGGATAAGGTCGGGAGCAGCCACGAAGCTGGTGGTCAGCCTCTCGACGACGTCAAGGATGCGAGCATCTACGAAGATGGTGGTCAGCCTCTCGTCTGCGGCATTGTCAGGCTCGTGTTCTGGCGGTCTGGCTGGTGGCCCGGACGAGTCGCAAGTTGAGCAGGGGATCGACGAGGTCTTCAAAAGGTAAGATCGAGGGCTCGTGCCTGGATGCCCTGCGCGTGGAGCTCCTTTAGAGCGCGGGGGACGATGGAAATGAGCACCTTGTCGCGCAACTACTGGAGGTCCGCCAGTGGTACGCGGAGAAAGAGCTGAAATCCAAGAAAGGATGTGTGTGTGTGTGTGCAGCGCGCTCGAGCAGGTGAGCAACTCGTTCGGGGACGCTCGGAGCTCGGCGGACTGGCCCTGCCGATCTTCCTGTGCGAGGTCGGCCCTGGCGAGGTGCTGCGCTCGTCTTCGGGCCCGGCGTCGCGCTGGGCGAGGAGGGCGGGTCATACCTTCAGGAGTGATGGGGGCTGGGCGGGGCTCTCTCCCTCGGGCCGTCCACCTAGGCCTCTTGGGGGGGGGCCTGTGGGCTTCCGTCTGGGGCTGGGCCTCGTTGCCTGGTGGTTTGGGGTGGCCTCTCGGGGCCTCGGCTGGTGCTGGGTGGACGGCTGGGTGATAGCCCCGCCTGGGCGTCGGCGTTGCAGCCGTTGTGCCAAGCGATCGGGGCGACCCGTTCGATTTAGTCAGCACGCTAAACACCCTCCTCCTCCTCCTCCTCCTCCTCCTCCTCCTCCTCCTCCTCCTCCTCCTCCTCTTCTGCCTCCTCCCGTTCCCCTCCCTCCCCCATCCCTCGCCCAAGGTGAGCCCCTCGACGACGCCGGCGTGGTCGAGGGACGCCCGGCAAGCGCTCCACGCGGCGGCGCGGAACCTCCTCGGGGCTCGCGGGCGGCGCGGCGGCGGCGCGCGCCTGCGGGAGCAGCTCCTCGTCCTCGAAGTCCTCCTCGGCGCCGCGGGGAGGGGGGACCTCCGGGGTCCACGCTGTTAGAAAAACACCCACACACACATCACTTCGGAGTTCGGGAAAAGGGGGAGGGAGGAGGAGGAAGGAGGAAGAAGAGGAGGAGGAGGAGGAGGAGGAGGAGGAGGAGGAGGAGGAGGAGGTGGGTGGGCGCCGACTACATGCCGTCCGTGTGACCGAACAGCAGCAGGCTGTAGAAGAGACAGCACGGGCATGGCACGATAGGGGAAAACGCCGGGCAACTTTGTCCCAACTCCCTACGAGCACATGCCAGCAAACCGAGCTGGCGGTCAGCCCGGAGAGAATAAATCGCACCCCAATTCAAGACGCAACGAAAATGTCACGAATGTCGGCGCCAGGAAAGGAGTGAGACGAGCGTGGGCGGCACATACCCTCAGGATAGGGCCAACACCACCGCCAAGAACAAATTAGCCGTCTAAGGCTTCACCCGTCGTGGGGTGGAGGCCACGCTCAGCCTTATTCAGCTTCCTGGTTTGCTTATCCCTGGTGGACGGGACCGCGGAAGGGCCACGACACATCTCCTGGAGGGCACGCGGGACCCCATGGGGCAAGATCAGGAAGCCAGAACATCGCGAACAAATCAAGACACGGCCGAATCGCTTCATGGCGTGCCGGCGGTCGGAAAATTCACGTATCGCTGCCTCGCCATCGCCCGTGGGATTCTCAGGCGGGGAGGGGTCGAAAAAGCCAGCAGACTCAAGCGCCTGCTCGGCCTCCGCCACAACAGCGACCCTCAAAGGTCGCGCAAATTCACCGGCCACTCGAAGCCACTCGTGGCCTTTAAAAGCCGACAGGGCGGTGGGATTGCAAAATCTGGACGGGCCATTACACAGATGCTGCAAAGTTGCGCTTGTTCGCGCGCCTGCAATGCAAGAAATACAGCGCACCTCGTCAGCGCGTTCATTCACATAGAACTTGTGACCATGGAGCGAGAGACGAACGAGGAGGCGGAGGAGGAGGAGGAGGAGGAGGAGGAGGAGGCGGGAGGGAGGAGGAGGAGGAGGAGGAGGAGGAGGAGGAGGAGGAGGAGGAGGGGAGGAGGGAGGGAGAGAAGAGATGAGAAGGAGGAGGGAGGAGGAGGAGGAGGAGGAGGAGGAGGAGGGCCAGTGTAAACCCAAGAGCTATCAACGATGCTTGAAGAAACCCTCCCTCCAAGCTCCCTCTTCGTATGCCCCTACAACAATTCATTTCCATGGGGGGATCTGCCTCGTTGGAAGACATCCGTTTGAAGGCCCGGAAGCATGCCAAAAAATTGTTCTCGGGATTCCAACGCCACGAATCAACCTGACTGTTGCGTCTTGACGATCCTGGATCGCGCCAGAATGCCATTCTTGGAATTTCAACGCCGCGAATCAACCTAACTGTTGCGCCCGCAAAATCCCGAATCCTTCCAGAACACCATTTCTGGTACGTTGATCGTGGGAATCCGTGAATCACTTGTACAATGTATGAACGAATGTGCGCGGTGGTAAGGCGAGAACCAAATCTTGAAAAGGAACCGCCCTCAATCCGTGAAACTCTTGCGAATTGTTAGAACGAATGTGCGCGGCGCTGAGGCAAGATTCACATTTTGAAAACAGGTGATCCTCAATCCGTGAAGCTCTTGCGAATATCTAGAGCGAATGTGCGCGGCGCTAAAGCGAGAACCACATTTTGAAAACGGGTGATCCTCAATCCGTGCGTGAAGCTCTTGCCAAGATTCAGAGCAAATGTGCGGGGCGCTAAGGCGAGAGCCACATTTTGAAAACGACCCGCCCTCCATCTGTGAAACTCATGCCAATGTTTGAGCTTCGGAGTCGTTAATGGTGAGAAAGTCTGAGGCGAAACGCCCGGCCCGCCCTAAAAACTGGCCTCGGGATGCGACAGGAAAAAATGGTTATCAGGAAAAGGAATGGAGGAGGAGGAGGAGGAGGGAGGAGGGAGTAGGGAAAAGATGGGAGGCAGGAGGGAGAAGGAGCAGGGAGGAGGGAAGAGGGAGGAGGGAGGGAGGGAGGGAGGGAGGGAGGGAGGGAGGGAGGCAGGGAGGAGGAGAAGGAGAAGGAGGAGGAGGAGGAGGAGGAGGTGAGGGAGGCGAGAAAGGGGAGGGGGAGGAGGAGGGAGGGGGGTATGGGGGGGACGTAGGCGAGGAGGAGGGATGGCGAGGGGAATCTGTGGAAGACGATGGGGAGGGGGAAAGAAGAGGAGGAGGAGGAGGAGGAGGAGGAGGAGGAGGAGCGCCAGTACCCCGCGAGTCCACGGGTCTCTGGGCACTCAGCGCGTGGGTTTCAGCCAGGGGTGAGGCCTAGCCGATCCAGGCGGAGGCGGAATCATCGAGCAATTGTTCGGCCTTTGGGCTAATGCCGCTGTGAGAGCATCTAGCTGCTGGGGCAGAGTTAAGGGGCGCCCATCTTGATGCGAAACCAGTTCCTTAGCAACGTGGCTTTATCTACTTAGTATATATATATATAGAGAGAGGCACTGAGCGCTGTCGTTACACTGGCATTTCCTGGGTGAGATCAAAAACGGGATATTGCACAGGGAACCCAAGCCCTTGACGGAGAAGGGGACACGGCGAGACGACAGCTCGAGGGCGACAGGCGAGGCAAGTGAGGCACTTGAGATCATGTGCTATGCTATGCGATCGGGGCGAGGGCACCCGAACATGCAGCTCCAAAGCGTGCCTGTGAGGTGCATGCGGCTCGTGGGTGTCCACCCCCCCGCAGCCGCCTTGGTGCAGAACCAGCGCACCACGGGCTGCGCCTGGCTCAAAACGTCCCTGCGCCAAATCCCACCGCTCCCCGAGCCGAGTGGGGTCGGACGGGAGACCCGCGCGCGCAGGCGCCGGCCAAGTAGCACCTGCAGCTGGTCGGGGTAAGCACAGCCTGCAGAGGGAGCGCCGACTGGAAGCGGAGAGTGCACACTGTCACCTGGAAGGAGCGAGCTGCGAAAGGAGACAAGCCTTTTAGTGAAGTGCTGCTGCTGTGTTGCGCGACAGCCGCGGCGGCGCGTCCGAAATGCCGAGCTGAAGCACTCCCTGCGTCCGCGGGCGGCGATCGAGTGCGAGCGCAGCGCGCACGGCGCCGCGTGCCCGCTGCTGGGCCGTGCGGAGCGGAGGCTTCGGCGCCAGCGCGGCGGGCGCAAGCCCGCGATGACATTGCGCAGTGGCCTGCTTGCGGGCCCAGCACGGTGCGCATCACGTGTCGGAAGCCGGGCAAGGGCTGCTAAATCCGTGGCTGCTAAAATCGACCTCCGGGAGATTGTCTTCGTCCTTCCGGGAAGAAGCCCGTTGACTGTTTCGCGTGCCGCGCCTCATTCCGGGAAGTTGTTTTTTCCTTCCGGGAGGGCCGTTTTAGCAGCCACGGTTTTAGCAGCCCTCGCCAAGCTTTCGAACGTGCCACTGTAGAATCGGGCGTTGGCAGAACTGGGTTTGGTGGAACCTGGTTTAGGGATGTGTACTGGTGGAGGCCCCTCCCCCCCCCCCCGCCCCGTTTCACTAACCGGAACTGCCGTCACCCGGAAAACACCAGCTGCGGCAGACCTGGTTCAGTGATTCTGGCCAATCCAAGGGCCCCGGGGCACTACCACTAACCGGGTCCCCTTACCTGGGGTCCTGGCTATACCCGATAGAAGGCGGCGGTGCTCAGCGATTCCTGCGCGGCGGCCTCCATGCGCCTGCAGGGTGATCCTAAAATCGTGTCTAGCGTCGTGGAGGCGCATCTCCATGATTACGCAAGCCATGGCATTCTTGAGAAGAGAGGCTTGGGCGGGGGATACGTGACCAAGTGGCCAGGGAGAGGAACTCGAGAGCGAAAGAACGAGTATTGGGGGAGGTGGAGCGCTTGGTGGAGACTCCAGAGACCACAATCGCCCACAGCCTTATCCAGCGGAAAAACATGTACCACATAAGCTGGGAGCCCATAGTCGCAACACCGTCTGGAGCTGCACAACGGGGTCGGGGGTGAGGGAGGTCCAGAGGGTGGACGGGCACGCACTTTGCCGGCTGCGTGCGGAAGCACACCGCCTACCGCAACTGCGACAACTGCGGCTCCAGCCGTCGCCGCGCACGCGAGCCGGCGCAGAGCCGTGCCGATAGCATCCGCACGTGCTCCCAACGTCAGGCCCTTTGTGGGCCCTGGAAACGGCAGGGCCATTTTTTCACCGTTTCCCCAAAAATGTCCCTTGGAAATGGAAACGGCAAAAAACGGCGACCGGAAACGGCAATAAAACGGCTCCAGGATTGGAACCGGAACTGGAACCGGTCAAAAAACGGCGACGGAACCGGTAAAAAAACGGCGTCGGAACCGGCAACAAAAACGGCAGAACGGAACCGGTAAGAAAACGGCCCTGTCGTTTCCAGGGCCCAGTAAGGCCAGGCCCTCGACAAAACCACAGCTGTGGACGTGTGCACACGGTGCAACTGCTTCGGCGGCAAACCATGGGCCAGGGATGGTGGAA
Source organism: Prorocentrum cordatum (assembly GCA_963575745.1). Lineage (NCBI taxonomy): Eukaryota > Dinophyceae > Prorocentrales > Prorocentraceae > Prorocentrum > Prorocentrum cordatum. The sequence continues at coordinate 55,116 of CAUYUJ010015041.1, forward strand.
CACATGCCCTGTGCGCGCCCCGCCCGCCATGCGGCCTCCAAGGTGTGCTCCGAGCGTCGTGGAGGCCTTCGGAAGCGAGTCCGAAGACGCCGCCGGCAGGAAACGTTCGACGAGGCCCCAGTGTTCTGTTCGCTCCTCGCGGGGGCGGCCGGCGGGGGCGGCAGGCTGCAGCGGGGCGGAAACTTCGGGCAGCTGTTCGCCCTGCAACTTGGCATGGGGGAGGAGGGGGTGGAGGAGGAGGAGTGGAGGAGGAGGAGGAGGAGGAGGAGGAGGAGGAGGAGGAGGAGGAGGAGGAGAAGAAAGAGGAGAAGGATAAATGAGCATTCGGCCCCACCGGGGGTCTGCTACATCGGATCAGGCCACGGATTGAGCGATATTAAGCCAGATCAAGCGGGATTTAGCCGGATCAATTAGGAGTGCAGCGGATTTCGGACCAGGGCAAAGTCAGAACTCGACCTCCCAGGAGTTGCATCCGTGCGCGAGGGCGCGAGGCAGAAGGCGAGGAGACGGGCCAGGCCCAAGAGCCCAGAGAGCTCCGCTCGGTGGGCAACCCCGTGCGACCACAAGCAAAATGGGGAGAGCGACTCCGCGACGGCCGCCAATCTGGACAGAGCTGATCATGTGCGAGTGGAGGCCGATGACGGCCACGCGAGAGCCCAGAGGAAGGCTGAAGCGCTCGAGTGCCTCTCCCACGCGTTTCCGACCGAGGCTCGGAGAAGCCGAAGCCATGCGGCGCGAGCCTCAGAGTCCATCTGCACGATGTGCTTCGTCAGATTCCTGCCTGCCACGAATCCCTGTTGCGATGTGTCCATGTGTTGTTCGACGACGGCTTGCAGGTTTAAAATTGATGGCCGACGCGAGCGATGGCCTTCGCGTCCTGGCTCTCTAAGTTCAGGGGGGCATGGCTGGGCTGGCGGATACAGTCGACGAGGTCGTCGCGCCCAGCTTCAGCGGAACCTTTTGGCAGAAAAGCGGACCGTTGAAATTCAATCCAGGCGGCACCGCAGCGCCGTCGAAAAGCTTCACTAGCATGGGGTAGACGGTCTCCATTTCGCGTGGACACGCCAACCATGCCTCCACTGGCAAGCCGTCAGATCCCACAGCCGCGCGGCGTGCCCGCTTCAAGGCGGCAGCCAGCTGTGCCTGAGACGGGATGTGCAAGTCCATAAGTATGAGGCAGCGCGGCCATCGCAGCGTCCAGGCACGAGTCGATGCCAGCGTCGCGGGTGTCCCCACCGAAGAATGCGCTGGACCAATGCTGCACCACTGCGTCGGCAATCTCGCCGGGTTACTGGGCGACCTGCCAGGCCAAACCGCAGCCCTGAATGTGCAGGCCGTTACTGACCTGCCCCGATACGCGACACGCAACCCGTAAAGGGTTGACCCAGAGCTCAACAAGTAGACAGAGTACGTAGGTCTGGCGCGATGCGTTCGCCAAAACGTGGGCCAACACGGCGAGCCGACACGCAACGTGTCGACACGGACGCTTTGAACACGGCACGTGCTTCGTTTCAGCTGAAGACACCGACAGGTACCGATACAGCTGCTCCCTGAACCTCTCCCCGGTTGCGTTCTGAACAAAATTTCGAAGCGAATCCAGCGGTGGCGACCAGGGCCTCCCAAGAGGCCCGGACACATGCGAAAACGAGGGAAGGGTACCGGTATGGGGTACCTTTTCTAGGGAACCGAACTCCATATACCGACTTTTTTCCAGCTCTGCTGCAAACATGAAAGCGGAACCTGGTGTATACGGGATCCTGGTGTATACAATTGTCCATGCTTCCCCAGGAAGCGGATAAAAAACGCATGCGCCACGCCACCCCGACGTCGTCGCCGACCATTTAAGAAAACCCGGCGATGGATAAACAGCCCGCCGCTGGCAATTCACATGCTCCAATTTCCGATCTTCCTCCTCTGTCGGGATCCACCTGAAAGGGGGAAGGACCCTGAGGGGGGGGGGGCGTGAGTGCGATCCGTTGGTGCACCGAACTGCCGCAAACAGATGCCCCCCGCATGCCCCACCAATCGGCAACTATCGGGGGCTGCCGGCGGCTGGGGGGGCATCTGTTTTGGGCGGTTCGGTACCATCACCGATCGAACTCGCACACACCCCGGGCCCTCCGCCTCCTTTGCGGGTTCCCGAGTTATGGTCAACATGGGCGTATCAGGGCAACGAAGGGCGTCATTGCGCCGACCTTGCAGAGGTGCTGCAGCGGATTGTCGTGTCGATTTCCGTCCATGCAGAACCCCGGAACGGCGAGTGAAAAACGAAGTGAATTTCGCGTGGATTCTGTTTAGCCTTCATCCCTGGCCAACAGAAATCCGCACGAAATTCACCTCGAAACCCAGAACGAAATTCTCCAGGACACTCGGGCAATCGGGCCATCGCTGACAGCTCGCAGCCGCTCGGTGAACAACGCCAGACCGAAAGAAAGAAATGAGCCATCCGATCGTTTTCCGAACGACACCCGCTCTGCGACGTTGGCGCCATGCGGAGCGGCGCCCAGAGCCTCGCCATCGCTCGGACGTCCATTCCCTATGCTTTCTTTGGTTTCGTGCCTGGTTTTTTCGCCAAATGATCAAGGATGCTCCTCGATGGCCCTCGCCGAAGGAAAAATGCACACGCCCGAGCGATGCGAAGGAGCGCAGCGCGGCAGCGGGCGGCAGCCTCGCGGCGCCGCGAGTACGCACTCCGCTGGTGCGTGCGAGAAGGAGAAGGAGGAGGAGGAGGAGGAGGAGGAGGAGGAGGAGGAGGAGAAGGAGGAGGAGGAGGAGGAGGAGAAGGAGGAGGAGGAGAGAGGGCGGAGGAGGAGGAGGAGGAGGGAGGAGGAGGAGGAGGAGAGCTGCTCCTCGCTCGCTCTCCCCGGCCGGCTGTTATGCGCCGCGCGCGCCGGCGCTGCAGCGCGGGCCCGCTCCGCGTGCCACTTCGCACCTGTGGCCACGAGGACCTCCTCAAAAGCAGGAGGAGGAGGACAAGGGACGATGAGGAGGAGGGAGGAGGAGGAGGAGGAGGGGGAGGAGGGAGGTAGGAGGAAGGAGGAGGAAGGAAGACGACGATGAGGAGGAGGGGGAGGAGGAGGAGGAGGAGGAGGAGGAGGGAGGAGGAGGAGGAGGAGGAGGAGGACAAGGACGATGAGGAGAAAGTGAGGAGGAGGAGGAGGAGGAGGAGGAGGAGGACGATGATGATGAGGAGGAGGAGGAGGAGGAGGAGGAGGAGGAGGAGGAGGAGGAGGAGGAGGATTTTTTCATGTGTAGAGCAGCCAAACGCGTCCAAGAGCGGGCGCGGAGGGTGGCCTCCCTGGAGCCGCTCTGGGCGGCTGAAAAGAGAGGGGCCCTCCCCGCACCCAGCACCCACTGATAACCTGCTGGTCGAGTCGTTGAGGGATACGCTGCCGGAGCAGACGATGAAGAACTGCGACCCCAGCGACGTGTTGGCAGACACGCGTCACGCCAGCCAAACATCCTGCCGCCAGATGGCGCGGGCGAGGCTGCGGAGCGCCTGCCGCCGCGGCTCGAGCGCAGCAAGATCTCTGCGCTCAGTGCCCCCTGGTATCCTGTAGAGCGTGTCCCGCGTGATCATGGCGGCCTCCTTCGTCTCCATGCGGCGCAGCTCCAGAGGCAATGTGACCGCATCGCGCGCCGTAGGCAAAGTGTCCAAAGTCTTCGCGTACAGCGGCGCCTTGAATCTGTACGGCGGGATGCTCTGCTCATCAGTTGGAACGCGATTTGCGGGGCGAAGGCGGGGGGGGAGGAGGAGGAGGAGGAGGAGGAGGAGGAGGAGGAGGAGGAGGAGGAGGAGGAGGAGGAGAAGAAGGAGGAGGGAGGAGGGAGGAGGAGGGAGGAGGAGGAGGAGGAGGGAGGAGGAGGGAGGAGGAGAAGGAGGAGGTGGGAGGAGGAAGAAGAAGAAGAACAGACCCGAAGGGGAGTGCACGGCACTAAAAAGGAATAAAGCAGGGCTAAATTCCAAAAACTTGGGGGGTGGATCGAACCCCAGGAAAGCGAAAAATCTTAGAAACGGGACATGGCCGCTGCGGCCTGTTCCCTGAGACGAATCCTCTCACACAAGGCTGACATACGCTGCTCGTAGGAGGGGGCCGTCAGCGAACTGGAGTGTGAGGTTCGGACCACGGTGGGAGCGTCTGGCTCAGGAGGGGCGGCGGAAAGGCCAAGCCTCACGAGCGGAACCGCACGATCGAGGGCAGCCCTAACTCTCGGGTTGGGACAGTAACCCTTCCTGAAATCCGCCCAAATCTCCAAACCTTTCCGTGACGGAGCCTCACACTGACGACCAAGCTTTAAACCCCTCCCTTGGGACCACCCCCCGCAGCGTAGACAGAGGATCTGCTCCTTGGACGAGACACGACTCGACACCGAGAGCGCACCATTCTTCGAGCGGGGTCCAACCATGGCGACAAGCTTGTGTCCCATGGGGTCACGGAGCAGACCACGGAGGAAAGGCGGCAGCCCACGACATCCATCCATGGGGATATTGTCACGGCTGCCTTCGGCAACTCTGAAACAGTTCCGACATTGAAGTCCGAGCTCTCCTTTGTGCCAGTCGTGCCACGACACTTGTCGCCGAGAACGAGCAGCACCGAATCTGTGGGGCCTTGCCCACAGTGCATCATTGTCAAAAGATGGGAGCACCTGTGCCGCAAGCTTGATGAAGTGCCGTGCTCTCTCTCCAGCAAGGCTTAACTCTTGGACAAAATCTGGCATCGGTGCTGGGTGCAAATTCAGGCCTTGTTTTGCATGCCGGTCGGCAGCAGCATTCGCGAGCGCAAAGATCTTTTCTTCGCCCTCCAGGCCCTGAATCTCCGCGTCATCGCGATGTGCCTTGACGTGCCGAACAGTGTGAATCAGCTGGGTGCCTTCGAGCTCGTGCGCGAAGGCCCGCACTCCAGCGAACTGGCTGGAGAGGGCAAGCTGATCATTCACATTTTTCTGACAGACACGAATGGCAGCCTGACAATCTGCACCCAGCACTGTGGGTCGCGTAGCAATCTGACCGCAAATAGCAATACCGCAGTGCTCAGCCATTGCAGGCGTCTGCGGAAGGACTCCTGGAACTATTCCTTGGACAATCGCCACGGGGTCTTCACCCTCGTCGGGACATGCTGCGATCGCCCAGGCCGCGCGCTGCAAGGGTCGGATCCAAGGCTTGGTGCTCGAACCATCCGACGCAAGACGCAGCGGGGCTTGGGTGGTGAGACTAGCGATTGACTCAGGAGTCATGTCCAGATCGTTGCCTTGCCCGTCATAAATATAAACCTCAGACGACATCGACGGGCAAGGCAACGCGCTGTCTTCATATACGTGAACCCCTCGAGTGAAGATGGGGTTGTCGGGATCTTCGCAAGCCGCGTTGAGGAATGAATCAGGCACCTCAGACGCCGCCCGCGCATCAACAACTCGCGTAAGCTGGCAGGTATACAACCTATGGTGGACTGTGTCTCGTTCTCCGCACTCGCACAACCCGTCACACAAGTACCCCGAACGCATGGCACGATCATTGGTCCACAGTCCACCGCAGCCGCAACTCTTAATTAGGTACTTTTGAAATCGAGTGAGTTTTCGGGCCTTGGGTCCGACTTCGTCCCGAATCAGGTCCAGGGTGGCCCTAGTCCCTGGAGGGAAACCGAGCGTTCGAGAAAAATCAAATTCCCTCTCTCTCTCTGCAGTCCAGCTTCCAGCTGCACGGCCAAGAGAGCAGGGGGCGCGGCAGACAGGTCTACTCTGAGTCCATTGTGGTCTATCCAGAAACATGGGCCTTCAGCCCTCCAGCCAGCACGCTTTAAACTGAGAGCAGCTCTAGAGATGGGCCCCTGGGATCTGTTCCAAGTTGGGCACTCCAGATGCTGACACGAATCCCAACGCTTCAAAAGCTCAGCGCGTGAGACCAGCGAGAGGTCGGGACGCCGCGAAGCGGTCCACATCATACGGCACCATTGTATAGCAGGAGCGATAGCATAGCGAGCACTACCATCCCCAAGAAGGGCGACTTTAGCCGCGAGGGAAACGCCCCCGTGAGAAGGCCCCTCGCTGCGGGCCATCATTCTCCTAAGGTTCAGCCACTCCGAGGCCGTGAGGCCCAAGACCTCCGCCCCGAAACCGCAGGCAGGAGCAACGCCTTGTTTGGACACCTTCTTGAACGGGGTCTCCTTGGGTCCCTTGAAACGCCTTCGGAGGGCTCGAACCTTGCGAATTCGCTTTTTCATAATAGCAATGCGGCCTTTTTGTTTCAGCCGAGCTCGCTGTGCATACCGTCGAGCGCCTGCAGATTCATCTATGCCAAGATACGCAACACTCGCCTTGCAAACAGATAGTGGCAGCTGCAGAGCCGTGCACACGTCTCGAGCGAGCTCCTTCGAGGTAGAGACAATTGACAGCTTCCCTGGGTGCAGCTCCGCATTCAACTTCAAACTGGCCGCCTGGAACTGCTTCATCACCGCAACTGCCGCTGACTTAGCTATTACGTAATCACTCGAGGCGACATGGAGCCCAGTATCGTCGATGTAGTTCTGGAAGTCCACGAATGGAGCCAGCTCAACGAACGTGTCGAAGGCGTCGACAGCGTTGACCTTGATCGCCAGGTCGCTGTAGCCGTCGCCTGCAGGCAGCCCATGAGTGGCCACCAAGGCCGTCAGGGCGTGGCGTCGCCCAAGTCGGATGACTCGCGGGCACGACCACATGTTGACGACCAGCTTCAACCAACAATGAGGAGCTCCGTGGCGCTGAAACTTGCGTCGCAACCCGAGTAGCAGAATCGACTCATAGTACTTGACCCAGTCCACTGTGATGAGTACTCCATACTTGTGAGAGGCTTGGTTGCTCTCTGATCGAGCCGCCTGCAACCATGCACAGTCAGTGGCCGATCTCCCACGGCTGGCACCCCAGTATCTTCTGTCGAGGGCGCCGTGCATGTGCGCAACCATGGGCTTGCGTGCTCTCTGCCACATACGGTAGATGGCAGCATACAGTATTATCAGACGATTGCCTCCAGACGGCTTTGCCAGCATCGGCATCTGGATCCAGCACAGCTGCTTGGGCAACATGCCTATGGCTTCAGACGCCGAGAGCAGCAGAGCCAGCGTGTGGAGGCCGTCGTCGTCAAGGAGCAGGAAGTGCCTCGGGTGAAAGTTATCATAGCTAGTGACCGTCCCAACTGGAAATGACATGGCAGCACGACGCAGGTCGGCTGGCTCCAGGAGCGGGCACATCGATCGGTCTGGTACCCAGGGTGGGAGAGCGACGTCGGAAGCATGCCATAGACGACGATACAGTTCCACTTCCTGCGCAACGGTAATCACAGGGTCACCTGACTGAATACCAGCTGCCACAGCTGGCGTCGGGATAGCCTTGACCTTGGTAAGTCGATGCAGAGGGCGGGCGCCGCCGCAGGATGCTGCACTGCACCAGTCGGCCCATGCTGCATTGGAATATTTGGTCTGACCTTTGACTGCCAGGGTTACATCATCAGCAATGTCATCAACGAACGATTGAATCTGGTCCATGTCCATGGGGATAGCATTGATTAGGTTTCTCGCCTGCACGACCGTGGCGTCTAGGCGAGCGTTGGGGCCTTGGCCTGGGCACGGTGAAGTCACAAACAGGGCGATCTCCTCATAACATTGGACCATGGAACCATCTTTGGTATATAACGCTTGAATCGTGGTGGCCATGTTCTGCAACCACTGCCAACCTTGACCAATACTCTGTATAGAATTCGGATCCTTAGTCGGGTATGTCACATTGATCCATCTAGGCTCGAGATTTCTGGCATATGCACTGGGCTCACGAAGCTCCACTCCAACATTCTGCGCAATGTACTCGGCGAAGGAAACAGCAAATCGCCCGTACACGCGTGTGAGGAGTGCCCAGACCACCGCCACGTCGCTGCTGGGGTCAGCCGCCAGCTCGACGGTGCGCCCAGCAAGGGCTCGGTGTAGCGTCCAGTCGGTAGGCCTCGTGCGCGGCCCTGGCGGCGGGGTGGCAGGCAGCTTGGAGGATATAGAATACACATAGTGCTGCACGTCCACCCCGTTGTCAATCAGCTGCAAAAGCACAGGACGGTGAGCCTTCTTGTGCCAGGTCATGACCGCGTTGACTCCCCGATAACCACGGACAACAGCATCATTGAGGCAGAAAAAGTCGATAGTGCTGGCGCCCATGCCACCTCGGAACGTAGCCTGAGCTGGGAAGGCCAGAACCATGTCCACCTGCTGCGGGAAAAGGCTTTGCTCCAGATCAGTCGGTGCCATGTTCCAATCGCCACCCATGATGGCGGGCCCAGAACATGTCGAGAGCAAGCGACCTGCAGCAGCTAATATCTCAGCGTTTATGCCAACAGCCAAGGGAATCTTGCATATACACATTGAAGATCGTGATGGGGGGCCAACCGCTGATGTCAACAATGACCTGCTGGAGTCGGTGGTCCCACACCAGCTGCCCTTGAGGTGGATGCCGAAGGCCCAGTGCGTCTCGAACGAACACTGCAACTCCACCTGAGGGAACGGTACCTGACGTACGACGGGCAGGTATGGCAGAGCATTTCCATTGACGGTTCTGGGCCCAGGAGTGAAGATCATCCAAGCTGTCCTCAATGTATCCTATCTCCTGGCATAGCAGTATCGTAGCTTTCGTCTTGGTCAATCGTGCCTTCAACGTGTCACGGCCTCCAGAAGCATTGAAGGCTTCAACAAAGAATGTGCCTTGAACATCAGGCTGCGCAGGTCGCCTAACAGCTCCATCACAGAGCCGCAGACCTGACATGAGAGGAAGGTTAGTAACGTTTCCTTCGCTTGGCCATGTCGCCAAGCGTTTTGGCGAAAGCCTCTGCACCTGACTTGGCCGCCTCGAAGAGCTGCTCTCTCTCAGACTCCTCCAGCTCGTCCAGGGAGCGCTTGAGATCGCCACCGCCGTCGCCGCCAGCGTCACCAGGAACATCATCAGGTGCCTGGGGCATGGAGGCGTCCTTCGGGGCGGGCATCTTACCCGCGAGGTGCTCTCGGAGCTTGGCCCAGGCGGTAGACCCAAGCAGCGTGCGCACTTCCTCATCGTCGACATCGTCTGGCTTGACGTCGAGCGGGTTGGAATCTGACTTGTCCGTAGCCTTGCCGCCAAGCTGCTGTGCTGCCTGGCTGACCTCCGCGCGCAGCACACTGACCTCGATCTTCTTGGCCTCGAGCGTGGCGCGCTTATTATTGAGGGATTCTTGCAACTCGTCAAGCTGCTTCTGCTTCTCGGTGATGTCCGCTTCCAGCTTAGTGACTGCAGACGTAGCCTTCTGCAGATCAGAAGTGGCCCTGCGGTGCACCACGGCAGGGGTGCGCAGAGCCTTCTGCTGGTCACGAACTCCTTCAATCTTCCGCTGAATGCTCGAGCGGAGCTCGTCGTTGTCCGAGCCGTGAGGGACCAACTTGGGACTGGCCTCGAAGCATGCCAGCTGGTTCGCAAGCTTGCGCTTCTTGACCTCGTCGGTGTCATCGTCCGCGATTGTGTTATCCTTCTTGGGGTCAGCGCTGGCCTGCCAAGGTGGAGGCTTGGCGCTGGCCTCGCCCTCCTTGTCAGCAGGCTGGGACGTCTGCCCTCGCAAGAGCTTCTCAATCTCCGCCAACCGCTTTCCGAGCTCGGACGGCACAGTCGACGATGGGACCCCCCGATTGGGGCCCGTGCTCTTGCCCTTGCCGCCGCGGCCTCCGCCGCCAGCAGCGTGCTCCTTCTCCCATCGGTGGTGCTGCTCCACGGCCGTCTTGCGGATGCGCAGCGGAGCCTCCCGCCCACAGGCGCAGCGCACACGGCAGGCCCAGTTGGAGGGGGCCATGCCGCAGGCCCCGCAGGCCCAAGTCGGCCTCCTGGGGCCGCGCAGGACATCGGGCAGGTCGGGCGGCGGCGGTGCCATCGGCCGCCGCATTGGGAGGGAGCCAAAACTGTCGGGATGATCGTAGATGGTGGCCCGCAAGCACGAGCCGCACTGAAGATACGTGCTTGCAAGCACAGGGATCTCGCCTGTGCCAGCACGGCTGGAGGAGGAGGAGGAGGAGGAGGAGGAGGAGGAGGAGGAGGAGAAGGAGGAGGAGGAGGAGGAGGAGGAG
>CAUYUJ010015041.1:70309-72809 GCA_963575745.1 Prorocentrum cordatum
CAGCGGCATGCCGCCGCCGCGCGCGCGTTGGCGATTGGCATTTGTGCGTTCAGTGTCGTATATCCACATGGGGATGTTCCCGTGTCCCGATCAGAGGCAGTTTTTTACGTGTAGTTTTCGCCATTGGGTTTTGGAGTTCAACATCGCTCCCGTTGTATAGGTACTATCAGCGGCATGCCGCCGCCGCGCGCGCGCGCGCGCGCGCGCCGCGCGTGGGCGATGGGCATTTGTGCCACTCACTGCGCATATCCTCCACGTGGGGATGTTCCCGTCTTCGATCAGAGATTTTTTTTTTTTTTTTTTTTTTTTTTTTTTTTCCATTTCGGTTTCGCCATTGGGTTTAGGAGTTCAACATGGCTCCCGTTGTATAAACATCTATCAGCGACATGCCGCCGCCGCCGCTGGCCGCGCGCGCGCGCGTTGGCGATTGGCATTTGTGCATTGGATGTCGTATATCCACATGGGGTTGTTCTCGTCTTCCGATCAGAAACTGAATCCTTACATTGGGTTTTCGCCTCTGGGTTTTGGAGATCAAATTTCGTCCCGTTGTATAAAGTCTATCAGCGGCATGCCGCCGCCGCGCGTGCGCGCGCGAAATTTCGCCCCGTTGCACACACCTATCAGCGACATGCCGCCGCCGCGCGCGCGTTGGCGCTTGGCATTTTGCATTCATTCGTATATCCACATTGGGATGTTCCCGTCTTCGGGTCAGAAGATGATTTTTTACATTGGGTTTTCGCCATTGGGTTTTGGAGTTAAACATCGCGCCCGTTGTATAAAGTCTACCAGCAGCGTGCCGCATTTGCGTATTCAGTGCCGCTTCGCAACCCAGACAGGGTGCGCGGTGCGCAGGGAGGAGTGGTCCCTGAGCGCAGTCTCTATCCACGCTGGGATCGCAGGGCGCGGCAGGCGTGGCTTGACGCCAAGAAGGGGTGCGCAGGAATCTGCCCCTGCACGCAGGGCGCCAGGGCGGTCGCGGGGACGTTTCCAGCGATCCAGTTTGCCCCGCCCCCCTTTTGTTTTCTATAGGCGCACTACAGCGCTGGGGAAAACCATTTTTTTTTTAACTGTCTCCCTCACACTTTTTAAACACAGTTTTTAGACATTAGGGGGACATGCCCGACCTAAGACAAGCAGCCGTTGGTGTGGATGTTTCCTGGCGGTGCACCTGCGCCAGTTTCTGGCTGCGGGGGTCACCTGGGGTCCGCTGGCGACCTTGACATTGCCTGGCTACGGGGGTGGCCTTCGTCGTCCGCCTCGTTTGCGCCGTCTTCGTGGTTGTCTTCCTCGTCCTCGCCGTCCTCCTCCTCGCCCTTCTCGTCATCCTTCACCTTCTCCTCCTTCTTCCCCTCGTCTCCTTCATGCCCTCCCTTCTTCCTCCTCGACTGTCCCCTCCTTCTGCGTAGCCCCCAAGGACCCTTCAGCAATGTAAAAGCCAAACGAAAGCAACACTACTTCATTGAAACCTCACCCCTTTCCTGGACCTCTCCTCCTTCCCTCCCCTCCCATTGCCTTCCTCCCTTCTCCACTCCCTCTTCCTCCTCATTCAGCATCTCGTCGTGGTTCGGCGCGCCCTCGCTGCTTTGGCAGCACAAGGGTCACTGTGAGGTCCAGCTAAAATGGGATTCGCTCCGACGGCTCGATGTTTTTCGAGTCGCCAGCCCCTGGACCATTCGACCACTACCCTGGTGCAGATTTCTCACCCCGAGTGGTGCTTTTGATTTGGAGACAGCCCCATACGCCAGAGTTGTGCGATCTTTCGACTCGCCAGAGGTTTGGTTCCTCCGCATGTCTCCAGAGGCGGGCTGGATGTCACAAGAAGCCTCCAGAGGTCTCCAGAGGGAGGACCCCCGTGGGCCTCTGGAGGTTCACAAGGGCAATGCGCAATGCGTCCAAAGCCTCCGACGAAGAGCGTGTTTCTAATTCGACCGAGGCAGGTTTCCTTACATGGCATTCCCCCCTCGCCCCTCGCCCCCCCCCGCCCACCCCCATCTGCTACCTTCTCATACAGTGCCTGGTTGGACAGGCGTGCAAATGATCCCCGACTTTGCGTGCAGGCAGGATTTCTCTCAGGGGCTCACTAAGGCGACCCCCCTCACTGTGTACAGATACACATGCTGGAGTCTGAAAGGGGACAGTTTGAGATCTCTCTTCTCCTAGACATCCGATGTCTTGGGTTTCTCAACATCTGGTCCCAGGAAGTTCCGACAGCCTCCTCGGGGACGTTTTCTCATCCAGAATCGGTTTTGGACGGTCCTGGACTTAGGGCCCCCCGGAAACAGCAAGGCTGTTTTCGCACAGTTTTCACACAACTGCTTCTAGATAGTAGAGCGGCCAACAAACAGGGATCCGAAGGACGTCGGCACCGTTTCGAAAACGGTTCGGATCCAGTCGAAAAACTGTGATTTGGACCAGGCCCACATGAAGGAGTCGAGAGCGGTAAAACAACTGCACCAGAAACGATAACAGAAAAGGGAACAACGACATCGGCAACCAAAAC
>CAUYUJ010015041.1:82809-105309 GCA_963575745.1 Prorocentrum cordatum
AGGTGCCAAGTTCGCATGGCAGAGGTCGTCGAAACGTTGACGATCCCTTGATCGAGGATCGAGGATCGAGGAGGGAGGATCGAGGATCGAGGAGGGAGGATCGCGGATCGAGGATCGAGGAGGGAGGATCGAGGATCGAGGAGGGAGGATCGAGGATCGAGGAGGGAGGATCGAGGATCCAAGGCCAGAGGGGGCCTCTCCAGACGGCCACGGGGGCTTCCGAGGGGCCTGGCCGTTTCCTGGGAGGGGCTGCCCTCTCCCACTCTCGTTCCCCAGGGCGCGCCGCCGCCTGGCACTCGTGGCGTGGCGGCCCTGAGGAGGAGGAGGAGGAGGAGGAGGAGGAGGAGGAGGAGGAGGAGGAGGAGGAGGAGGAGGAGCGAGGAGGATGATGATGAGGAGGAGGAGGAGCGAGGAGGAGGAGGAAAAGGAGGAGGAGGAGGTTCGAGTTCGAGGTTCGAGGTTCGAGGTGTTCGGGCGATTGCGTCGGTTCTCGGCGGTTTTCCAGCCACGGGACGCTTGCCAGCAGCTGCGCCTCGCCGAGGGCGTTCCGGGGGTGCCCGTGACGAGGGGGGGAAGCGAGAAGGAGACGGCCCTCTCAGAAGGCGGCGGGACTTCTCAGAAGCACCCTCGCGCCTCCCGAGGAGCTTCCTGTGCCCACGGGGCAGGCTCAGGACACCTCTCGGAAGGCTTGGGGGGGGGGGACCTCCGAGCCCTCCGAGAAGTCCCGCCCCTTCTCGCCGGCCTCCTGGGCTCTCCGCCGGATGGAGCCTGGAAACGGCCTCCAGACTTCATCGATCCATCCGCAGCCGACAACTTCGACGCGAACTTCCCAGTCGCCAGGTCTGGGCCTATCTGGCTCTCGAGACCTCTCTCACAGTCGACCCGCAGAGTAAGGATAGGCGTTCCTCCCAAGGGTACCTTTGCATCCTTGCTTCCTGGGTCCATCCTTGGACACTTTCGTTGGCCGCGCCCCGCTCGAAACGCTTCGAAATGGGCGTCCAAGGGCCTTGCATCCTTATCGCGCATCCTTACTCTGCGGGTTGACTGTATCCCCTGGCGACAACGGGCGTGACTGGGGGGGGGGGGCGGGGGGGAGGAGGCCGGCCACGTCACGCTTCGCGCTGGGCCCGTCTGGGCCTGCCCAGGACTGGCTCCTTCCCAGACGTCCCTGACGCGCCCATCGTGACGTGAACGGGGGCGGGGCGGAGGGGGGCGGGACAGGGCTGGTCGCAGGCGTTCTCGCGAATCAGAAAGACGACGGTCTCTTCCTCGCTCCTCCTCCTCCTCCTTCTCCTCCTCGCTCCTCGCTCCTCGCTCCTCCTCCTCGTCCTCCTCCTCCTCGCTCCTCGCTCCTCGCTCCTCCTCCTCCTCCTCCTCCTCCTCCTCCTCCTCCTCCCGGGGCGTTCTTCGCAGCCGAGAGGGAGGGTCGCGCGACCGCCGCCGCCGCGGCGCCCCCCAGGACGGGCCCTGAGTCCGAGCCGCACGGCGAGCCCGACCCGCAGGCCCCGGCGAGCCCTGCGGCGCGGTCGATCCCGGCGGGGCGTCGCAGCCGAGAGCTCCCGGGGACGTAAGGTCCTCCTCCTCCTCCTCCTCCTCCTCCTCCTCCTCCTCCTCCCCTCGGCACCTGCAGCCCTTGATGCCTCGCTCCGCACGGCGGACGACGGCGACGGTGGCCGCAGCAGGGCGGGGACCCCCGGCTGCTGGCTGCTGCGATCTTTGCGCCAGAGGTGCACCCCACCGCTTGCGGACCGGCGTCTGACGGCCTCGGCCGCTCTTCGGGGCTCCAAGGTCAAGTCGGGCCTGTCCCTCAACAGGAGGACTATTCAAGAATGGCCAACATATAGTCTGGGGACGAATCTTTATATTTATTAGTATTGTGATGATGATGATGATGATGATGATGATGATGATGATGATGATGATGATGATGATGATGGTGATGGTGATGGTGATGGTGATGGTGATGGTGATGGTGATGGTGATGGTGATGATGATGATGATGATGATTATGATGCTGCTGCTGATGATGATGATGATGATGATGATGATGATGATGATGATGATGATTATGATTACGATGCTGATGATGATTATTATCATTATTATTTTCATTATCATTGTTTGTTGTTATTACCATTGCTAATATCATTTTATTGTCGTAGTATTATTATTGTTATTATTATTATTATTATTATTATTATTATTATTATTATTATTAGTATCATTAGTTTCATTTTTATCATGATTATGATTGCATATTATTATAATTATTAGTAGTATCAGTCGTATTAGTATTCGTATTCGCAGCATTATCATTATTATAATCATTATTCTTCTTCTTACTCCTATGAGTACTATTATTAATCGTGCATTCGTAGTTTTTTCCGCATTTCTTGATTCTGTTTCATTTTTCTTCCAAAATCCGCATGGAGGGGGACATGCCCGACCTGAGTATATGGTCGAGGGACGCAGCGAGACTCCTCAGGAAATGTCTCGGCCCAACGTGTGTCTGCTCCGTTCAGCTCCGTCGACAGCACACGGCCCGTGCTGGCCCTCGTTAGCTGTGCCGCCTGCGTCGCACTGGAGGGCTGGCTTCGGCAGACAGCACACATCTTTGCGTCAACACACGCTCTGAGGACCATCGGACGAAGCACGATGGCCATGACCAAGAGGTCGGGGGATCTTGTCGACGCCGACCTTGGTCATGGCTCGTGCTGGCCGTCGCGGCTATGCGGGGTTTGATCCGCGCCTCTCGACTGCACGTAGGAGCGACCTGTCGCCAGCGTGACCCTTGGTGCGGGGGCACTGGGGTCCCCAGATGGCTACATGCGATGCGGCAGCCCGCGGAGAATTGGCGGCGACCAAGATGGATGATGGCCAGGATCGACGCCGACGTTTCCGCTTTCAGCCTTGGTCACGGTCATCGATCTCTTCCCCTCCACTAGAAGGCACGTGCGGCGGATCTGCGCCGCCCCTGGCGCGGCGGCGGCGCCTCAGGATTGTAAGCCTTCTGCGCCTCGACATGGGGGCCTCTCGTGGCATGGCTGAGCGCAGCCCAGACAACTCCCACGGAGGAACAGATACCAGCACCTCAGGGTGCAACTTTAGGGGGGTCGGATTCAGCATTGGCGCTGGTATATCCGTGGCAAAAGAAGACAGCCTAGTCTGGCGTAGTCCCGGCTCGTTATGTTCATCTGTTTTAATCCGGCTTAATCCGGCTCAATCCCGTGTTTAATTTGCACTACTCTGGCTTAAAGTTGGCCCATTCATCTAGCTTGATCGCCCTTATCGTGCTGGCGTGCGAGGATCTCCCAGAAGTTGCCTCCTAGCCGATGCCGCTGCTCGTCCCGGAGAGCCCTCGTCGCCACGGCTGTATTCTCTCCTCAGAACTCTGGTCATAGTGCACCCCGGGAGAGGCTCCGCGAGCAGCGGAATCGGTACATTTCTGTTACGCACCAGAACTTGCCAGGATGGTGTCCCTGAGGGGTCCAGGGATTGATCAGGCCGGTGCCGCCGACCCTGAAGAGGACCACGACGTCGGCGACGAAGTGGGCGGAGACGGAGGCCGTGGAAGATGAGGAGGAGGAGGCGAGGGGGAGGGGGGAGGAGGAGGAGGAGGAGGAGGAGGGGGAGGAGGGAGGAGGAAGCGGAGGAGGAGGAGGACGAGGACGAGGAGGAGGAGGAGAAGGAGGAGGAGGGAGGAGGCAGGATGGTGTCCCTGAGGGGTCCAGGGAGTGATTTTTTTGGCGAGAGTGGCCCTGGGTGGCTTCTCGTTTTCTTGAGGCGGCCGCACCGCCACTGCGAGCATTCGAGGTCAGACGGCCTCGGGAGGCCCATCCCTGGCGTCGGGGCTCGCAGAGAACTGGCCTTCGCGAAGTCCATGCGAACGGTGGGGTCGACAACCGCTGGAGACCGAGAGCGGACATCGTTGAAGATTGAACGGTTCTGGCGGGGTCAGAATCAGGCTGACGACGACGACAATCGACGATGACGACGACAATGACCGACGACGACGATGAACGACGACGACGACGATTCATGATGATAATGATGATTATGGCGACGACGACGACGGACGACGACGACGACGACGACGACGACGACCATGATGACGACTGACGACGATGACGACGACCATCGACGACGACGACGACGACGACGGCGGTGGCGACGACGACGACGATGATGGCGACGACGACGACGGCTGACGACGACGTCGGCGACCGACGACGACGGCGACCATCGACGATGACCGACGACGACGACGACGACGGCGGCGGCGACGCCGACGACGACGACCACCACGACGACGACGACGACGACAATGACGACGACGACCATCGACGATGACCGACGACGACGTCGACGACGACGACAACGGCGACGACGACGACGACGACCATCGACGATGACCGACGACGACGGCGGCGGCGACGACGACGACCACCACCACGACGATGGCGGCGACGACGATGACGACGACGACGGCGACGACGACGGCGACGACGACGACGACCACGACGACGATGGGCGACCGACGACGACGACTACGACGGACGAGCGACGACCGAAGACCGACACGAGGACGAACGACGACCAGCGACCGGCGACTGACGACGACGACGAGGACGACGACGACGACCGACGACCAACGACTACCGACGAGGACGACGTTCGACGACCGACGACGACGACGACTACCGACGACCAACCGGTCGACCACCCGACGACTACCGACGACCCACGGACCCACCGACCCGCCGACGACCGACCGGCGGGCCGGCGACCGCGCCGGGCGCGGCCCGCGGAGACGACGACGAGGACGACGGTCGGCCGACGACGACGACGAATGACGACGACGACGACTGCGACGACGCCGAAGGACGACGACGACGAAGGTCGACGACGACGACGACCGACGACGACGACGACCATCGACGGTGGCGGCGACGACGACGACGACCACCACGACGATGGCGGCGACGACGACGACCGACCACCGACGACCGATGACCGACGACCGACGACGATCGACGGGCGATGACCGACGACGGCGACGGCGACGACGACTGACGATCGACAGCCGATGATGGGCGACCGACGACCGAAGACAGACGACCAACGACCGACGACTTACGACTGGGGACCGGCGACCGACGATGGCCAACTGACGACTGACGACGACGACTGACGACTGACGACCGACGACCGACGACCGCGACCGACGATGACCGGTGACCGGCGACTGGCGACGACGAGGATGTCGACGACGACCGACGACCGACGACCGAAGAGGACGACGATCGACGTTCGACGACGACGACGACCACCGACGACCAAATGGCCCACCGACCGTTGGACCAACGGACCATCCGACCGACCGACGACCGGCGAGCGGCGACCGACCGCCCGCGACCACCGACGAGTGACGAGCACCCTCCCCGACGACCGCCCAGGGCGCAGCGCGACGACCGACGACGACCGACGCCGACCGACCGACCCACCCGCGAGCGGCGACCGACCGACGACCGGTGGCGGCGGCCGCGGGGCGGCGGCGGCGGCGACGGCAACCGGCCGCCGGGCGGGCCGCCCTGCGCCAGGCGCGGCCCGCCGAGGAGGCCGGCGGCGGCACCGCCGCGGCGGCGGGCGCCGCCTGGGCGGCGGCAGCGCCGCTGCCGGCCGAGCCACGGCGGCTGGCGGCGATCGCCAGGCCGCCGCGGCCCGCCGCGGCCCCGCCGCGGCCGGCTGCCGTGGCTTCATGTCGGGCATGTCCGTCCGCAGGAGGAATATTCGAAGATATTTCTAAATTAGTCCGCGGGCGAGTTTTCGACTAGTGTTGACTACTTTTGGATATGTTTGGAGTCTTTTTGATTTTTCGTCCAGAAACCGCCTGTAGGGGGACATGCCCGACCTGACCGTAGCTCGAAGAGTCTAGTCTGAGGGCCATCTAATCACGAGTGGGCTTCGGCCCAGGGCTCGAGTAGGGGATCGACTATAGAATCGATTTGCCCCAATATTGATTTCCTTGTCTAGCCCATGGGATATACATCAATCAGTACATCTACGAACATTCGAGGTTTTTGCTGGTGTGAATTAATGCGACGAGGGAAATTCATATCAATTTTGGGTGAATGAATTTTAGAGTTGATCCCCTACTCGAGAGGCCTGAGGATCCCCATTCGCAGCCGCTGGGGACAGGGATTTGTTTCCAGACCTGCGACGTCCTGATTTTTTCCATGCGCGGCCCCCGCAAGCCCCGACCCCTGCCCCAGGACTGGCTTCTCACCCCGTGCCGCCTCCTCGCGGCCCCGGGGCCCGTCGATGGTCCCCCGAGGGCCGACACCGCCGAAGCACCGCCCGCCCCGACTTTCCCGCGACGCGAGCACGTCTGGGGACGGGGATCGGCCACACGGTGCTCGTCCACGCGCAGAGGGGGCCAATTCTTGACGCTTCGCTTATCCCCACCAGGCCACAGGGATGGGGAGCAGCCAGGCCTCTCGTAGGAATGCAGTGTCCACGGGCACAGCTCAGGGAGCTCCCCCTCCCGGACGACGTAGCAGAGGGGCTGCTCCAGACAGACGGCCTCTTCCCCAGGTCGCCGCTCCCCTAGATTCCACGGACGGCCCCAGAACGCTGCACCAGGCGCTGGGGTCCCCCCCAGGCACCAGCTGGTCCCTGGGCCCCGTACCCGGCCCTGGCTAACCGCCTGCCACGCCCTCAATTCAGCCATCGAGGCATTCAGTCGGCACAGGTTTCGTGGCCCTCGTGGCCTCTGGAGTCTCCTCCACAGTGACCCCTGGAACCAGCCCACCTGGGATACCCTCTGCGGCACACGCACCCTTGAGGATCATATCCACGCACTTGACGCCACCCCCGCCAGCAACCTCCCCCGGCTCGCCAGTTGGAACGTTAGGTACTTGCGGAGCTGCATTGCCGCCGAGAACCAAATTAAGCACGCCGTCTTGACCCAGACGACTATGAACAATTGTATTGGTTTGATGCAAGAAACACATTGGTCCGAGCACGAAACCGAGGTCTGGAGAACCATGTTCCCTGCACGCACCTTGGTTGCCTCTCCGGGCTACCGAGGGCCTGCAGGAGGACTCGCCGGGGGAGTTGGTATCCTGCTCCCCCGCGGCGTCACCCTCCTGGAGCAGGAAGAGATAGTCCAGGGATGCGCCATCGCAGCCATCGTCCGCCAAGAAGACCACAGGCTTCGGGTCGTCTCAATTTTCCTCCCACCATCAGGAAAGGACGAGACACTCTCCGAGATCGCTAACGCGACCGAACAGTGGGAAAATCTTGACACCTACTGGGGCGGTGACGTTAACCTACAACTTGAGGACCCACGGGATGGAGAGGTAGAATCGGTCGCTCTCCTACAGGACGTACTTGCCAGCACCGGTTCCGTAACAGTGCGCACGACTGGTCCCACCAGAATCGGCAAAGACAACGAATCGCAAATTGACATGCTTGCGTGCCCAGCTCTGCAGGCCATGCCTACGAAATCCGCAAAGCATGGAAGCCAACTCTGTCCGACCATGCTCTCCTTCACTTGGAGCCCCAAGGGGCCCGCAGGGCCCGAAGGAGCAACGCCATGAAGGCGGGTGACCTCAAGAACCTTCCTACCGCCGCGCACGCTGACCTCAGGCAAATTTTCTCCTACCTGGAACTCACCTGCGAGGTTCCCCCCGTCAACCTCGCAGGACTTATCCAGCCGCTGGACTGGGTCAGACCCGCGAGCCCCGGGGGATTCCCGGACAGGCATGTCGACAATGACGACAGTGAAATCATCGCCGACGACAGGCGCCAGGCCCTCCCCCCCCCCGAACTCTTTGAGGACAGCGCAGATCGCATCCCACCCGTTCTCCCTACACTGATGCGCTTCGGGAGACACGCGCTATCCGCCGCCTTGCAGGACTGGTGGAAAAAATGGAGAATGAACAAAACCTTGGCCTCGCCGGGCCTCCTCCTGGCAGCTGCCATACAGAGAAACGGGCCAACACGCCCGGTGGGCGCCCTGGCTGCGTGGCTGCATGAGGACGGGTGGGATGGGCAGGACCTCGCCCCCGAAACAGCCGGTGGTTGGCTCCGAAGGTGGGGCGCAGAAACAGCGCAGAGGAGGGCGGCCAGACTAACGCCAGCCCAGAGGGGACCGGGCGCGGAGCGGGCCTCCCTGGCCGCGCACTACAGGACTGGAAGAGAAATCTACAAGAAGACCCACGCCATCCTCGGAGTTCGTGACACCACAGGCTCTTGGCACGATAGGCCTGAGCAAGTCGACCGCGTCCTGTGGGACAGCCGCAGTGCGATATGGCACACTGCGCCCCCCCTCCCAGGTTCCGCCTCGCGCCTCCTTGACCACTACTTCTACCAGTACCCCGGCATCGACGTCCCCAACAGACCCCAGCCCAGGTGGGGCAAGATTGCCTCCATCGTCCTCACCCCCAGCGGAAGCGCTCCGGGGATTGACGGGGCACCCTACGAGGCCTACCACCCCGGAGCCAGGTTCGTCGCCTGCCTCATGGCACAGGCCTGGCACGCCGCGGAACTCAACCCTTCCCTCCTGGACACCGTGCTGGGCCCGTCAGTCGACCTACTAGTGTGGATTGGCAAGAAGGCCGGCGCGGAGAGCCCCAGCGACATGAGACCACTCCAGCGGCCGTCATGCCTTCGTCGACTTTACGGAGCCACCCTTGCCGATCTGATTGGCCCAGCAATTGAACCACTCCTGAGCACCAACCACGCCGCCAAAAAAGGAGGGCAATGCGGGCCCAACATCGCCAAGGTCACGAGCCACCTGTGGGCAGGTCCCAAGCCGCCCCCAGTCCATGGCCCTGCCTGGCAGGCCCTGCTTAGCAGGCACGCGGACGCCATAGAGAGGTATATCGACACGGCAGCCTCTCGAATCGGAGAGGCCCCGAGCACAGCTGTCATCTTCTGCGATCAAAACAAAGCCTTTGAACTAATCCCCTTGCAGTGGATGGGAAGCCTCCTTCACAAATGGACGTTGCCCCCCTGGCTCCTGCGTGCCCTGAACTCCCTCATCGGCGGGCGAAGGGTACAGTCCTGCAAAGGACAGTTCAAGGGGCCAGAGCGACGCCTCCTTCGGTCCGTTGGGATGGGAGGCACCGCCTCCCCCCTCCTGTGGTGCATGGGCTACGACCCTCTCATTTCCGCTCTCTCCAGCATCGCCGCCGACGACGACCCCGCATGCGTCGATGACCTAGCAGCGCTCCTCAGCTCAACGAAGCAGACGCTGCGCGCCGCCATTGCCCTTCCCTGGGCAGCCCGCGCCGCCGGTCTCCGAGTCGAAGCGCACCGTCGCAGGGGTATCCGGACCGCAGATTCCGAAGCCCTCAGGGGGGCTCTCGAGGAGGTCCCAGTCCACTTTGAGCACGACGGGGACAGCGTCCTGATCACCAGGCTTCCAGGCGAACTTATTCTGGCCCTCCTCACGGGAGGCGTGGATCCACAGGCCATCGACTCATCCGCCCCCTTTCAGCGCCCGTGCAGTTGCACTTTCAAAGCAGCCCTTGTCCCCGCAGGGCGCCACGAATGGTGGCGCAACCTCATGGAACGCACCCCCTTCGGGGGCTCCCCGTGCGGGACCAGTGGCCATGCCTCGGCGCCGTGGTGGCCTCGCGCGCAGCGGAGGGCGAACAGCCCCCCCCAGGTGAGCAGCTCACTAGGGCGCAAGCGGACGCCCTCACAAGAGGGACATGGGATCGGCCCCTCCCCAAGATGAGGGACAGAGCCATGGCCCTCCACCTAGCTAAAATGTCCCCCACTCGCGCCGCCGCGGCATGGAACTCATACTTGGTCTCCCTTGTCCCCTACGCCGCTCACTACACCGCCCCCGATGTCGTGCAAGAGCGCGCACTTCGCGCGCAGCTCAGGGTCGCGTTTGGGCTCGCCGCGGCTTCGTGGATCTCTGATTGCGTCCTCGCGGGGTTAGGCATGCGCCCCCAAGTGCCTGGCGCCCCACGGTGCCCAGTAGCTACGGCGCGGTCCGTCGCAGCCAGAGCACGCGCCCTGAACGACTTCTGGGGGCCCAAGCCAGCCAGACAGCGCGCCAGGAACCGGTGGAACAAACTACGGAAGTGGGCAGCCGAAACCGCGCAGCAACCAGAGACGTCCCGGCCCAGACCCAGAGTCATCACAGAACGCAAGGCTGCGCTAACGCTCAATCGCGCATGTGAGCGATCCGAGCTAATGGAAGGAAAGCACCTCGGGAAAGTGGTCTACGCCGCAGCATGGGCACAAATGCGCGGCTCTCTGCTCACCAAGTGGCTCGCGGAAACCAGTCAAAAGAGAAGGTGGCGCCCCTCGAACGGCGAGGAGTGGGGCCTGCTTCGCCACTGCGCGTCCTTCACGGAGGCTCACCGCGTCATCCGCATACTCTGCAACGGCCTACCAGGCTCTGCGAGGCGGCGAGGGGCGGCCGGCCGAGCGACGGCCGCATCAATGCCCCTGCGGGACGCACTCCAAGTACGTCTGGATCACAGCCGGGACCGGCGACGAAGGCGACGCTTGGTGCGCTGGATGCGTAGGCCCCGGCCCGCGCGCCTCTGCGCTCTGGCAGCTGCTCGATCCCGACGCCCTGCCCCTTGCACTCCGGGGCAAAGCGGAAGCTTGCGCCCAGACCCAGGACAGCCTGCGTGCCCCCACCAGAGCGGGCCCATATGGTCAGTGCCCTTTGTGCAGGTTTGGGGAGGCGACGACAGAGCACGTGTGGCTATGGTGCCCAGCCGCCGCCCTGGCTTGGAACGCCGTGCGGGGCCCGGACCATCCTGAATCCCTAGCCCTGGCCATCGCCTGCGGCGGTGGCCACCGGCCCCTCCTCGCGAAGGTCCTTCGCCAGATCTCATTCAGATGCTGCGTCGACCTAACCTCCACCCCCCTCGACGCCAGTGACGCGGCGAGACTCGTCCTCCAGGGCGTCGTCGCCGCGGACACCAATAAGCAAGGCGACAGCGACGATGGCGACCGCGACGGCGACGAGCCACCGAGGCCCGACAAACCAGA
Organism: Prorocentrum cordatum; assembly: GCA_963575745.1. Lineage (NCBI taxonomy): Eukaryota > Dinophyceae > Prorocentrales > Prorocentraceae > Prorocentrum > Prorocentrum cordatum. Next base: position 93,838 of record CAUYUJ010015041.1, read on the forward strand.
CGAGACGGCACGTTTGGGCAATCATGCAAGATACCAGCCCCACGTGCCACCCGCTCCCAACCCGCGACAGGACCATATGCGGAGCCGCCAGGCCACGCATGACCCGCCACGCGCGACGCGCAGGAGGAGGTGCGCAGGCTCCCGGTCGTCACCGGCCACTGTCGAGCAGGAGACAAGCTCGCAGTAATCCAGGCCAGCCAGATGCGCGCGGGGTGCATGCTGCCCGGCCGGGGCTGGTTCCCCCGCCCCAGGACTGACAGCAATCCCACGGCTAGCTGGACTTCAGCATGCTGCCGGGAGTGCCGCGCGCACACCGCAACACTGACGGCGAACGCCGACCTTGACCCGGGAGACGAAGTAACCGTCCAGAGCTCCCCCTTCCCAAACACCGACAGCACCCAGTGGCCCTGCGAGGTCACCTTCGACGGCGGCGCTCGGAAGATCGACGGCCGCGCCAGGGTCTCAGGCGCTGACGCAATCTTGTAGCGGTCCAGGGATGCAGCAGTGCGCAGATGGCCGAGATTGCTGGCTGCCGCGCGGGCCTCGCACTCCTCCCCCGCCTCCATGGCCCCCTCCGGGCCGCCAGGGTTGTCGGCGACAACCTTGCAGCCATCCGATACGGTGCCGGCACAGCCAGGTACAGGAAGCTACATCTGGCCCAGCAAATGGAGAGCGCACTCGCCCAGGCAGAGAGCATTGGCTGGGTGCTTTCCTGGCAGGCCGTGAGGCGCCGCCTTAATATAGCAGCAGACAGCCTTGCCACCCTCGGGGTGTTCTGGGCGGATGCTTTGCGCGACGTCGGCGAGCTCGCCGTCCACGTTCACATGCAGTGGGCAGGAGCTCACAGCGCCCCCCCGGCCCACTTCCCAATCGTGGAAGGTCTAGACATCGACCTTTGCGACCCGACGGTTCGTGCCGCCGCCGCCTTCCGCTTGGAAAATCCTCCTCCTCCCCTTCCTCCACCCCCCTCCGCTCCTGGCCGCTGATCGATCGATCGCCCCGCCCACCGAGGCCCCCCGGCAGCGGGCTGCGGCGCCCCGGTTATCCAAATCACTCTCAGCGGTGGTTAGCTGCGACCCTGGAGGATGGGCAGACGCAAATGCAATCAAGGGCCACTAGCTCGCTGGCCAGCCTGCGAGGCATGCCGCCCAGAGGGCCCCCTACTGACCGACGGCCTCCTCCCCTTCCGTGCGCGCGAATGCCCCTGGCTGCGATGGGCACATTTCAACGGCGAGTGGTGCTGGTGGTGTGAGCTTTGTCAGAAGCACTGTGTGACGGGAAGGGGCACCTGCTCCAGTGGGACCATTGGAACGAAGGCACCAGGCAGTGGGCCGACGGATGACGGATGGCCCGACCCCCAGGAATTCACGACTGCGGGTAACCTGTGGACCATGACTAATGGAGGGGACTATGACCGCATCCACGACTGCAACATCAAGAGATTCCCATGGCCCGGGTGGAAGCCAACGGCGAACGGCGCCCGAGAAGGACCGCGGGCTGGCTTCTCCCCGGCTGGTTCTTCCCAGGAGACTGGGATCACGTACCTCTCAACTTTCTTTTCAGGAACAGCGCGTTCGACTTTGTCACCCCCTCAGACACCATCCATTCCCCGGGGGCACGACCTCGCCAGCAGTCGAGGCGAGCCAGGGCATGGGGGACCAGCGGTGTCACGAGACCGACGGAGAGGGCCCCGTGACAGAGGCGCCCCTGGCCGCACCACCGCCACTAACCCGCGCCCCCCATGCAGACACCCCGCAGGAGAGGACATGCCCAACGCCTCCAGCAGGGCGTCGTCCCAGGATTCAGCCGACAGACCGCGTGCGGAGGCGCCAGAGGGAGAAGCGGGCTTCGGCTGCGGAAACACGTCCCCGCCAGGGGTACGGGAGGTAATACTGGAGTCGCTGGCGATGACGGCGGCCGATGCTGTCAGGCTGCTATGCTCCGTCCCCGCCAGCTGTGGAAGCGCCCAGTTCCGTCTACACGTACCATTAGGAGATATCCCGCAAGCCGTCCCACTCTCACCACATTGGCCGCAGGAGCTAAGGCAGAGAGGACGGGCTCTCGAAAGATTTGCCTGGGCCGAATGCATGGCGGCGACTGAGACCGTCTGGGGCGGGTCCGTCAAGGCCAGGACAGACTTCGACTCAAGGCAAAGCTGCGCCCTGGCAGTATCCGTCACCCCCATCGACCAGAACTCAGAGTGCGCTATCCTTGACCGATACCAGCTGAGGAGCGCCTGTCCACCCCGCGACGGGAAGGAGCTACTGCATCTACAATGGCCGTCAGCGTTCAGGGTCCTCCTCAAAGGCTAGGACGCGGGACAGGACGCGCGCGTCCTCCTCCTCAGCCTCGCCAGCCCAGCGGTGGACCAAGTCGCCGCCGTCAAGCTACAATGGCCTCCCGATCTTGGAGGCGCAACCCCACCAGGCGACCGCCAGGCGTTGGGACTTCCACCGGGCTCCAGGTACCCCAGCAACGAGTGCGTCGTCGTCTACAATGCCGGTAAGTTCGGGGAATTCCACGCAGATGACAGCATCGATCGACCCAGCTGCGTAGGCGAACCATTCTACAGGCTGGGCCGGGCGCCCTCCGAGATCCATTTTTGGCGGATCTCGGCAGCAATCGCCGAGATCTACAGGCTGCAGCAGGTCCCCCATCGACCTCTCTGGTACCCCTCTGGACGTCGTCACCTACCTTCTCACCTTCCTTGCAGCTGACAGAGGGGACAAGGCCGTCGCCAACGACGCTTCCAACGCCACCTGGTGCGGGCAGGCTCTCAAGGCGCGTGCCGCAGCCACCCTGCAGGCCTGCCTCCCCTGCACCGATCTACCTGCGCCCGGTGCTGTCTCGGCGATGCCCACTCACCCCGCCGGACTTCCAGCCGCCCCCCCTTTCACCGACGCAGAGGCGGAGGGCGCCACCGGTCAGGTGTTTCCGCGCGCTCGCGACCTCCCGGCGCAGAAATCCTTGGAGGACGGCGCCGAGCGCCACAGTCTCAACCACGACGCCACAAGGGCCCTAGCAGCCTCCACCCGCCATCGTGACGATCGTACACGGCCCCCCTGGTACAGGCAAGACAATTTTCTCGGTTGCGACCATGGACACACGGGCAGACGCGCTCTTCCCCGGTTCGTCGGTTGCCCTGGCCGCAGGATCCAACGCGGCCGCCGACCAACCAGCATTGGCCCTACTCGCCGCTCATAGAAACAACAAGCTGGCCTCTAACTCGGGATTCCCCTCCAAGTGCGTGCGCCTAGCCGAGGATTTTAGTGTTGCGAAGGAGCTGGCGGGGCTCGCCCCAGGAGGGCGCTGCCGGAGGGCCAACGACAGGCTCCCCTACGAAGGCGGATCGCCCTCCAAGGACTTCCCTGCCTTCAGGGCCCAGCTGCTCAAAGACGCCAAGACCGTCATCGCCACGCACGAGTCTGCCGAAGCACTAAAGAAGGCCGCCCCAGTCGCCCTTCTCATCGTAGACGAGGCAGGACAGGCGCACGAGCTCATGGCGGCCATGTCCTTAGACAGCGCCATCCGGTCAGGAGGACACCTAGTGCTGGTCGGTGGCCCCGAGCAGCTCCCCCCCGCTGTCATCTCCAGAAAGGCAGCAGACCAGGGGCTGTGCCTCTCCATCTTTGACCGTCTACACCGCGCGTTAGGGGAATACGAGTCAGCCGTGATACAGCTCAGTTTGTGTTACCGCATGCACCCCCTGCTGCTGGCCTGGCCCAACTTGGTATTCTACGACAGCGCGGTGCAAACTGGACTAGTCCACCCCCTGACCCAAAGGCCCCTAGTCAAGGGTCTACCATGGCAGGAGTTCCGACCCTGGAACAACGACGGGCTCAAGGAGCTAGCGCGTGCCGCCCGCGCCAGCAGCGACGACATGCACAAGATACTGAGTAACCTGGACCCAGGCAAGCAACCCTCAGAAGAGCGGCACCGGCTTCTACTGGTCGACAACCCTTCCCTGGAGGTCACACCCAAGCTACACGCAGGATGCGCCAACCTACTGGAAGCAGCGCAGACGGTGGACATCATACGCGCCCGTCTCCCCGCAATGGAGGAAGGAGTCACGGTGCGGGTGGTCATTGGCTACCAGTTGCAGTGTGCCATCCTCGAGAACGGGTGGCCCCAGAGCCCCCGCAGTGTCAGCGGCGCACTCAGACAGGCCAAGGCCAAAGGCAAAGGGAAAGGGGAAAATGGGATAGGCAAAGGCAAGGGCCCCGCCGCACACCCCCCATCACGCCCACCCGACCCAGGCGACTACGCCAGCGTCTTCGAGCAAGAGGACTCAAGACTCACGGGCATCTCCATGCAGTTCCGAGGCGTGCGGCGCGTCGCGGGGGAATACCTAGCAAGCGGCAGGCTTGCCCTCTCTACTATTGACTCCAGCCAGGGCGGCGAAGCAGATCTGGTCATCTTCCTGACAACCAAGTCCAACAGATGGCACGACTGGGGATGCATGGACAACGCCAACAGGGTGAACGTGGCAATCACCAGAGCGACATGCAACGTGATCATCATCGGCGACGGAAGGATGTTTGCCACGGCCACAGGATCTCGCCTCCGTGAACTCTCTGAGTACGGTCGCTTCGCCAAGCTGTGGGTACGCTTCCAGCACCCGGAGCAGAATGGCAGTCGGTGGGCCCTCACTGTCGACGAGGCGTTCGGCCCCATCACGGACCTCACTTCCTGGATTCCGGAATCCCCCTCACACGCAGGTGACGAAGTCATCAAGGGGCTCGACCACGCGATAGTGAAAGCCTGAGACTCAATGGACAAGATTGCAGCTCCGCTGGACCCAGAATTTTCATGGACCTGCCTTGGCGATGCCATCCGCAGCAGCCTGCAGAAACTCGTCGAGGACCCCGCCATGGGGGTGGTCATGTACACCGTCTCTGGCCTGCGCCCCCACCAGTTCTGCATGGCCGGTGCACCAAGACAGCCGGGCCTATTCGACCGTAAGGCGTGGAGTTACCTAGGGTTCTGCTGCGACGTAGAACTGGGCATAGACGCCAGCAACCTTGTCTACAACATGACGTGGGCAGCCCTGGTGTGGTTCCTTGGGCTGGGCACCCCTTGGAACGACAAGAGCTTAGCCGTCCCCAACGAGTCGCTCCCACCCCTGCCCAGGGTGAGGGGTGTCAGCCACCGCCCAAAGGGCGCCAGCCGATGCACCCCCTCGAGATCTTGCACCAGTTCCCAGGGGCATGGAGCGCCGAGACGGGGAGGTGCAGGAGGCACCGCGCACACCCAGGAATGCAGCACCTAAAGTTCCTTCTCCAAGCAGGCCAAGCCAATTCGGTGCTAAGACGCTCCCTCCTCAGCAGCGACGGCAGCCCCCTGGACACCCCCGCACTCAGAGTCCTCCTTGTCGTCATGATGATCCAGCTGCGCGAGCCTCGTGCAACGCTCTGGCCTTTCCCTCATCCGGAGGCCACTGGGGACATCATAGAGGCAGCCATGGGTATCTGCTTGCCGTGGCAGAACGTCCACCTCGAGTACAGAACCATCTTCGCAGGCGCATGGGGTTTCTCCCTGAGTGCACTGACCACCCTACACGGGAAATTCGAGGATACCATCAAACACATCAGCATGCTCGCCACGTGCGCACACCACCATCGGGTCGCAGTCGAACGCGGGTGCCCAAGGACCTGGGCCGGCATGCTGAGAAGCAAGTCCCCTCTGGAGGCCCCTATGAGGGTGCTGGAGGCGCTAGTCCAGCCGGCCGTGATCAGTTGCCCGGGCAAGAGCAAGTGCTCCATCTGCACCCTACACAAAGAGCTCAGCGGGTCAGAGGAAGGACTCGGATGCCCAGGCGCCATGACAGACCTGGAGTACATCGGAGGAGGAATTGCCATGTCCAACAGGCGGCTCGACGAAGACTCCCCGGCTTCCCCGGCCCCCAGGGCTCTACTTATCCCGCCAAGGGTGACCGACGACAGGTTCGGCGTCGATCTGGAAAACGGCCGCTTCGACTGCGACGGGGACGACTGCCACAAAAGAGGACTCAAGTCCACGACCGGCACCTGGGGAGACGATGACACAAGAGACTTCCTAGCGCAGAACCGCTCTCAGGCTTACTTGCGAGGCAAGAATTGCAGGTGGCTCTGCGAGCAATGCTGGATCAAATCCGTGGAAAGGAGAGGCGTCGAGACACCCCTCGCCCCGTGCGATTGCGGCAGCAAGAGGTCACTACTGATGCGTCTGCAGTGCTACAGGGGCATAATGGAGGAGCCACGTCGCGAAAAGAAGTCCCGCACACCCTTCCTTGGCTCGGCTCCCGATCGCATATGGGCGTCCAGATACGGCCCCGACCCCTGCCAGCCTGTGCGACCTCGTTATGAAAGCCCCCCCAGCCCACAGCCCCCGCGCAGCTGGAACGACCCTACCTGCTCACAAGCTGACAGATGGGAGGTTCGGGCTCGAGTCACACCTCGCCGGCACCTGCTCTGCCCAGTGCGACACCTGCCCAGCGGGGTCACCCTTGTTGGAGTGGGCAGTGACCCGCCCAGCGCTAGGCTGCTTCTTGTGGAACCCAGAGCCCGAAACACCTGCCGACGACGATGCCGGTCTACCGCCTTGGGACCTCATGCCCGCCCTCTGGACCCAGCGGCGGTGGAACGCTGGTTGGGCTTGCAGGCGGTGCCTCATGCACATCTGGAATGTGGCCCCAGGTACGCTCGACTACAGTCTCGACCAGCAATCCTCACGCGTATACCCCACGGCACCAGCCAAGCGGGAAGCGGCAGCGGAGGCGATAGTGGAGCGCCACGACATCGCCGTCTTCCTCACCCCGGACTGCGCCAACGCCGCAGCCCCAGATGTCTACGCAAAGCCAGCCACCCCAGCCGGAGAGCCGTCCTTCCCTGCCAGCACCGGCCAGCCTAACCCCGATGGTGAGAGCAGCGTGCAAGACGCTGCCGCTCGGGACATCAAGTCCCTGTTCCCTTACATTTCCCCGCCGACGGGGCCCGCCCTACCGGCCCGCTCTACCTCTGGGCTCGCAGGACAGGATTCGCATAGCGCCCTGCGCTCATTGGTCACGTTTCTGTTAGAGTTGAACCCCACCGTTTACGGGAAATGGATGGAGTACGTGGCGGAATACGGCGACGGGATACCGGGCGATAAGACCAGCGAGGAGTCTTGGCCCCCTCAATGTCTACGGTCTACGCCACTTCCTGGTCAACATGTATGGGGATACGATCCCCGACGATTGCCACCCCCCTGGTATCCCATGGGGCAGCCAGCGGGCTGCTGCGGCACGGGTGGTGTCCCACGTAACGAGGGCAAACGTGACGCATGCGAGCAAGTGGCAGGCATGCGCAGCCAACCTTGCCGAGCAGCGAGGTGATTGCCCTCTTCGCCACAGGCTCAGCACCCTACTGCAATACCTCGTGAAAATGGGCCCCACGACCCTCGCCGACGGCACCATCAAAGAACTTGCCAACTTAGACCCAGTTCAGACTGCCACGGATTACGCAACCACGGCCAACTCTCCAGCGGCATATTGGCTGAACAGGCCCAGAGAGGCAGCAGACGCCCCCCCATCGGACAGCCAGGCTCGTGAGCAAGATGCAACTCCAGGCCGCCCCCCCAGGGCAGATGAAGAGACTCCCAGCGACGATGGGGCCAACGACCCGCCCGCGGAAGTGCAGGGCTCGTGCGAGCAGGCAGGCAAGATCGAGGGCGAACAGGATGCGCCCGACTGGGGGGACGAGCCAGGAAGCGCATTGGCCACGACCAAGGAAACGAGCCCGATCGCGAGCCCGGAGCCAGCCGCGGACCGAGACGAAGATGCAGACCTCCTCGATCCCCTAGGTGCTCTCACGGACGCGCCCCCAAGTGGCAAGGCCTGGGCCCCCTATTCGCAGACCGTCGACCGGGTAGCCGCCCTGGCGCTTCGGAGTGCCAAAGACAGCTCCGAGAGGGGAAGCGGATCATCCTGGGGTTGCGCGGGGGCCAGGGGCGACCGCACCCCCGACCGCGCTGCATGGGGCCGGGGGCGCGACCGTCCCGCCTCGGAAGACACTGAAGACGGAAGAGGGCGTGCCGCCAAATCACCAAGGGGTAACCCCATGCGCACGGAGATCCGCGGGGCTCCCTGGAGGGACGGCAGGGGTGCTCAGCCATATTTCGAGAACCTTAACGACCCCATGGGTTGCGGCCCCATGTACATATGCACTATTGCAGCTGCGGGCGTGGAGAGGAGCGAACCCATCCAGGACAATATTACGCGCCTGCAAAAGACGTTGGGAGGCGCTTTCAATGGCATCTGGAATGCGTGGGTTAAACGGGCTGCCCTGAGTAAGGACCCCAAGGGAGGCTACAAGAGCGACCCCAAGCTGAACACACCCGAGACGTGCGCGGATTTCCTCGAGGCATGGAACAACGCCGGCCATGATGCATATCGGATGGACCCAGATCTCAGGCTCGGCGTAAACTGGGCTGCAGTTAGGGGCATGCACATGAACTCCGTGCGGCATGACGCTCACGCACACGCCCCGCGCGAGTGCGGCAGCCGCGACAAGCTTGCCCCATGGGCAGCCGAGAGCCGAGCTGTCGCGCCTGCGGCTGCACAGGGCCCCTGGGCTGGAGCCATCGGTACTGCCACCCCCAGCCAGTGGCAGGGCTGGCAATAATGGACCTCGTGGGATCGGCGAGAAACCCCATGGACGGACTCAGACTGGAAAGGCAAGGGCAAACGATACTCCCCAAGAGGGGGCGACGTCTACTCGGGCAAGCGCGCCCGCTGGTGGGCTAAGAGGGACTCCAACGCCCAAGGCTGACGTGTTCCCGAAACGGCCTACCTCAACGTCCTTGGGAACGACCTGCCCGAGGAAACCCGCCCCCCCCTCCTCCAGACACCCGTTGCCCCGAAGGGGCTCGTTTCACCTCGCTGCGCCCGGCTCAGGCCGCAATGCCCGGGGCCACCCTCCGTTGGGGCGAAGGCTGCCCCCGCGTCTCACCCACGGCGCGGCCTAGCTAGACAGCCCGCGCTGGATAAATGGACAACCATCTTCCTTTTCGGGCCTGACGCGGAGGGGCTTCCCCACCAGCGCCCGACATCTCACCCTCTCTGGCGCGGCGGGGCCAGCCTGGCTCGCGCAGGCAGGCCTCCCGGGCTCGTGGACTTTGCTGTCCGACGACGACAGCCGGCCCGCGCGCCATGGACCGGAGGTGGGCCACAGCATCCCCCCCCCGCCTGCCTGGCGGCGAGCTCGACCTAGCCAGGTCACAGTTTTGTCAACTACAGACTTCTGCGGCGGTTAGCTGCGACTCTGGAGGACCAACACCCACCATCCCCGTAGAGGCGCCAGTCTCCGCGTTGGCAGACCAGCATTCAGCATGGCAGGAGGTCCACTCTGGACCCCACCATCACACGGCATCAACACCGTTCGAAGGACCCACCAGTCGATACTAGTTGCTCTTGAGCGGCGGTTAGCTGCGACCCGGGAGGGCCCGCTAGAATGGCCATGTCCCGTGACCCACGGGTCCGGGGCCCGGTCGAGGGGCGGGGAGTTGCTTCCCTTCGCCTCTCCCCTCTCGGGCCAGGCGGGTGTCCCCCGCCCTTGGCCCCGGGGCTCGCCAGGCGTACCGACAGACGCCGTTGGTGTTGTCCCCCCCCCCAGGGCCGCCCTTGTCTTTCGCTGTCCGTGGTAAGGCTCCCCACCTTCAGCGGCGGTTAGCTGCGACCCTGGAGGCCCGCGTAGTGCGTGTTGGTGGGCGACCCCGAGGCTTGCGGGGAAGTGCGGAAGCAGCGGGCAGGGTCGGGCAATGGTGACCGTCGGCTCTCGTGCCTGCTTCAGCGCAGCTTCCCCCAGGTCGCCTCGCCCAATGGCAACGTTACACACTTGCTTGGACATGCGCCACACGTGCCCCGGGAGGTACAGCCATCTCTGTACACTTGAGGATATGCTTCTCCCTGGTTCAGTTTGGCGTACTTCAGGCGGCAGCACTACCGCCAGTGCAGCACCCCCCTACATTCCCCTGCCTCGTTGGCGATGCTCACCACGCCGGCTGGCCTTCTCCCCTCACCCTGGGCTTGGCGCCGTGCCGCTACGCACTGCTTGGCTCGGAGTCGTTCGTCTTCCCCCCTGCGCTGTTGGGTGGGCTGGCGGGTGTTGAAATCGCCACGGAGTGGTTCAGCCCTTCGCAGCAGCTGCAACACCCAGGCTCACCTACCAGCTTCCGGCAGGTTGCGTCGCACCACGTTCCGCGACAGCTCAGCCCCCCTGGCTAGCACACGTCGTTAGGGCGGTTGGAGCCTGGCGCCCCACTGGCGACTCGCTCCTCGGGCCTCGCGCCTGCCCCCACTTAGAATGACGGACTCGGTTGCTCAGGTACACGTCTTGTCACTGTGTCATGGCAGGCATCGAATTCCTCGACATTTTGTCCAGTGCATGTGCTCGAGCTTCCCAGGATGCCTCCCGCCGTCAGACCCCACTGCTTCGCGGCTGCTTTGTGAGTGGGCCGGCCGGCTAGTGCGCCTCTTGTAGCTAATTAGGCTTGCCCGTTGGCCCTGACACCCTGCCCGCCGCCTGCCTCTTCGCTCGCGGCCGCGACCGAAAAAATATATCCCCACCAGAGCGCGTTGCTAATTTGAGAGGCCCGTGGCCCGGACCTCTCAGCTCGGCGACTGCGAATTTGCGTCCGCCCGCGACCAAAGAAGAGTATCCCCACCAGCCCATCCAGAATTGATTGCCAGTTTTCTTGAGGCCTCTTTGGAGGCTATCTTGAGCCATGCTCGGCTATTGGCTGTCGGAGGCTATCTTGAGCCATGCTCGGCTATCTTGGGCCATCTTGAGGCTGTCTTGAGGTTTCTTGGAGGTCTGTCGGAGGCTATCTTGAGCCATGCTTTGCTATCTTAGGCCATTTTGAAGGCCATCTTGGGCTATCTAGGGCTCTCTTGGAGCCATCATGGGCCAAAAAGGGGGGGTGGAGGGTCTTTGGGAGAGGCTGGGAGGCCTCTTGGGGCCACCTTGGGCCCCATGTCTCAAAAAGAGGGCGCGCCTTAATTTGGATCCCCCCCTCGGAGGCTCTAAAACGGCGTCTTGGGGCCGTCTTGGAGCGCTCTTGGGCGCCTCTTGGGCGATCTTGGGGCCGTTTTCGGCCTTTTTGGGCCCCTCTTGGGGCCCTTTTGGGCCATCGCGGTGCCATTTTGAGGCTTCCAAAGCCCAACGGAAGCGAAAAGGCGATAATGCCAAACATATTGAATTTCCCCAGGTTTTCGCAGGGTTTTGGCATCTTGGAGAGCGCCGTGGAGGATCCGTCTTGGGACTGTCTTGGGACCTCTTGGGGGTAGGTCGGAGGCTACCTTGACCCATCTTGAAGTAACATGGGCCATCTTGGAGGCCATCTTGCGACTTTGAACGCCTCTTGGAGCAATCTTGGGCCATCTTGGACGCTCTAACGCCTCGCGGCGCGCCCCGTCCAGGCCCAGGGTAGGGGGTAGGGGGAGGGGTTGAAACCCAT
>CAUYUJ010015041.1:110309-117809 GCA_963575745.1 Prorocentrum cordatum
CCCTCTGCCCGCGGGCGGGGAGCCCGAGGCGAGCGGCGCAGCGAGGCGCAGAGGCCGCGGCTCCGTCGCGAGTGTCCCTGCCTCGCCGTCGCCGTCGCCGTCGCCGTCGCCGTCGTCGTTCGTCGGTCGTCGGTCGTCGGTCGTCGGTCGTCGGTCGTCGGTCGTCGGTCGTCGGTCGTCGGTCGTCGGTCGTCGGTCGTCGGTCGTCGTCGTCGTCGTCGTCGTCGTCGTCGTCGTCGTCAGCGTCGTCGCTGCTCCCTGGGCTCCTGGCGTTTCTTGCGCGAGGAGCGTCCTCGCCCAGGCCCCGAGACACCGGGACCCCCACGGATCGATCTGGCTCGAGAAACGGCTCAGCAAACGAGGAGGAGGAGGAGGAGGTTCAACGCCCGTAAAGGGAAGTCAGGGGAGAGACAAAGGGAAAATTGGGGGGGCGCCCATCGAAGGAGAACTTTTTGTTCCCAGGCGGGGGGGGACTAGCCCCGCCAGGGCCCGCCGACAGGGCCCCCCCCCCTCAGCCAAAGATATCGTCGGGCTCTGGCTCCGGCCCTGCCCGACGCGCTTGGGCTGCAGCACGGGCGTCCATGGCTCTTCTGCCGAGCTCCTCTGCTTCAGCACGAGTTTCGAAACCGAAACACAAGAGGATGGAGTCGACCCCCAAGCGGGGGGTTGGGGGCGATCTCGAAAATGGGGGCAACCTTCCAACGGCGCCCGAACCCTCATTCAGCGCCACGCCAAAGTGCGATGCCCAGCGCTCTCGGTTGGCCGCGGAGGGGACACGAGGCTCGTCGAGCGAAATGCTCTCATCGGAAGGATGCAAAAGAGCTCGCAATCGCTTGCGGCTCGTGTAGGCTGAGCCGCCCATGATCAAACGGAGCCCCACGCATAGACTGCAGAGGCCCCTCTGACGGGGGTGGACTGCGAACCGGTAGCACGTCGTGCAAAATAAAAGCGGATCCCCTCCAGGGACACCCGCCTCCAGAATCGAATGTTCGTTCACTCGCCATGGCCGCCGAGGGCCAAGTCCGAAATGCTCGTCCTCCCCCGCATCCTCATCCTGCCCCTCTCCAGCTCCCCAAGCCTCCGCCGGCCTCTCCGCAGCAGCAGCAGCAGGAAGAGAGTCCAAAGCAGGAGGGGGGAGAGGACAAGGGACCTGTGGCGGGGCTTCGGGGGCCTCGGGGTCAGGCAGGGGCCCAAGCCCTGGACACAAGTGAGGAGTCAGATCTAGTAGTTTAATGGCCTCCAGGCCCTGGTGGTCATGCACATCTTCCGACACCATCTTAGCCGCCAGCCTCGCCGAGAACCTGCACGCCTGGGTAGCCAGAGCCAGGCAACCTTCCAGGAACACCACGTCGTGCTCCTCGGCTTGCGCGAAACTCGCGCCTTTTTTGGCGAAATGGTCTGCACGGGCATTGCCGACCAGGTCAAACTCAAGCAGCTTTCCACCCCTCACGTCCACCATCGAGCAATGCGCAGGGACATGCTGGAAAGAAAAATGCTGGAATTCTTCCCGGCCGTGCACGCGGAGCCACAGGTGGGCTCGAGGATTGGTGACGCCGGTTGCCTTCCGTACGTCAGAGCAGCACGATAAGGTAGCTTTACAATGAAAAATCACCAAGCACGTGCACCAAAGCCATGTATGCAGCGTAATCTTCACCGTCCCTGATCCCAATCGCAAAAAAGGCTCTCAAGCACTGGCCGCCAAAAGATGGGGCTAGCCCAGCAATGCCGATCTTGCAACAGAAGCGCTCGAACGTCGGACGCCCGCCGCGCTGAAAAAGCAATCTGGTCGGCCAAGCAGGCCGGCGAATAAAACTTGAGATCCCACTCCCGGCCCCCGTCGTCCACAGCCAAAGTGGCCCCCCGAAATCTCCATCCCACGCGAGAGGCCGAAATCAGCATGGCAGAAACAGGATCCCGGCATGAGACCCATGGGCGAGGCTTGGCCGCTTGACGCACTCCGTTTTGGAAGAGAGTCTCAAGGACGCCCGCCGTGAGGAGGCCATCCCATAGAATCTCTCCATATTGCTTTACAGAATCAAAAGTGGCGATGACCAGCGGGTCGCGGCGCCACCCCTGCCTCGAGCAGCTCAAAAAAAGTGCGGTCGAGGCGCCTCGGGGCAGCCGCTCCTCCGCATGGGCAGCCATCACTCGCAGCTGGTGCAGTCGTGTGTCCGCGACCCCATGTACGCACGATCCCCAGAGCGCCGCAGCTGTCGGGCCCGCTCTGTGCACCTGGGACACCTTAGCACCTCCTTTCTGCAAGAGCTTGAGCCTCAACGCGCGACTCCGTGCAGAGAGAAACCTATCAAGATGAGTGGACACTCTGCGGTGCCGCCCGTCGGTGGCGTCCCCGCCCAAGTCTGTGTGGAATTGGGAGCGGGCCGCCAGCTCCATGGGCCACTGCTCACACAAACTGCGTGCCAACTCGCTAGAGCTGGCGAGAAAGCCGGCCTTATTCCAAGATATGGGCAATTCCTTGCTGCCGACTTGCTCCACGACGCGGTTGAAGGCAAGAGGCAACTGCTTGGACACAGTTTCCATGCCTCCCACCGCGTGGAATGAAGCATCATCGATAACATTCTTCAAATTTACAATCGGAGCAGCAACCGCTGCCTCTCGAAGAATGGCTACGAGCAGCACTTTGGCTAACGTCGTGGCGCACGAACATCCCGCTATCGCAGTCCCGTTAGCCTCGAGAGGCCTGCCGGTGCACCCCTGGAGCACCGCGCGCCGAGGAGCCCGATAAACGCAACACAGAGCCCTCAGGAGGGTGTCAGGGAAACCCACGTGGGCCGCAGCGGCCCGGATTTCGCGGTGCGAGATGTTTTCATAAAACTTCTTTAAATCAAAACATGCAGATCCTGATTCTAAATTGCGCAGCCGCGCAAAGGAGGACAATGCATTGTGCAGCCCTGCACTTTTGTCGCATGACGTGGCTCGGCTTTGGCCCCAGAAGAGGCTGGACCCCAGAGATTTTTCCCACCGAGCGCACTCTCGAAATCGAATTTTGGACCACACCCCGGGCCCACAGCGGAAGAAGGCCAATCGGCCTGACGCCGCCTGTGGGCTTGTCAAGGAAAACAACCAGCACGAGCCACAAGGCAGTTACCTGAGGATCATTCTCCCAAGAATTCAGAACGTCTGCGAAACGCTGCGCAAACTCCTCTGGGAGCTGCTTCAACAGACGGGGGTGGAGCCCATCCCACCCTAGGGCCGTGCCCTTGGCGAAGCATGCAACGGCCGCCTGCACATCGGCTGCAGTGATTGGCGGCAGCTCATCACATACAGGCCAGGTCTGGGGGTGGTCTTCCGCACTGCGCGACTCTTTCGCCCAGATTGGGACCCACTCGTCCAGCAAAGCATCCAAAGCTTCTTGGCCCGCCAGGGGCTGCTCCCCCTCCTCCACGCAGCCGTGGAGCGGGACCGGGTCCGGTTTCGGGCCTTTCGAAAAACGATGCGCCACCCGCCCACCCTTCAGCACAGACTCTTTCGCAAAATCTTGCCAGGAATGCCTGCTCGCCGCATCGTCCGCTGCGAGGCGGCGGTCGCACTCAGCCGTCAGCGCAGCAAGCATCGCAGCGCGCGAACTATCTTGTTGCAAAGCCTGGGCCACTTCAAGGCAGGACTTGCCTTGTAGCTCAGGCGCCCCCGCCTGGCCGAGGCGAGAATCCAAAGATACCATCAGCCCCACCAACCTCCCCCGCGTCACCCCTCCCCCACCCGGAAGAGGAGGAAGAGGAGGAGGACCAGGAAGCGCAAGCAACTGGCAGGCGAGGCGGCGAAGCTGCAACCACGGCACCGTGGCTGGCGAAGATCTACGCTTTAAATCTTGCCCCCAAGAAGCTACCAAGGGGACCTGCTGAAATCTACAACCCCCGCTCCGCTCCGAGTGCCTGGGCTGGAGGGCCTCGGGGATCTCGTGAAGGCTACACAAGTACTGTTCGGCCTTGTCGAACCACTCCTCAGCAGCGCGCGTGGGAATGGCCGGCCAGGAACCCGCCTCCCAACTCCAAGATAGAGCGGGGCCCCGGAAATCCTGGCCCAAGGAGTTGCTGGGCACCTCGAGCCCGAACCCCCCCAGGAACGATTCGCTGCCACACCTTGGCTTTCCCCGAAAGCCCACGAAGCTCCATGCGCGTGGCAACGTGGGGCCCCCGAGGAGTGTCTAAGAGGGCCCTGGTCGAGTGCACGTAGGGGAAGAGGCACTGCGACAGAGCAACAAAAATCATAAATCTTGCCGTTGCAGGTCGGCTCAGACGGGCCTACTAGCTGCAACCGATGCTTGGTCGCCCAACCCGCGCCCTGAAGCACAGGCAGGTCGATGTTCCAGTCGCCGCCGACGATGGATGGCCCATCCAAGCACCCGAGCAACTCCGCAATCTCGCCCAAAATGTGCACGTTCTGGTCGCCGAGCTCGTCGTTCGAAACCAAGTAGACGGAGACAAAATATACGGGAATCGGGAGCCGCAGGTTCACCTTCTGCACGCTTATGCGGTGCTGCAGCTCCGGCACCACCTTCAACGGGAAGTGCTGCGACCCGAACTTGCTGGAAATCAAACCGGCAACGCATCCAGAGTTTTCCAGCGCGGCGTCGCCCGTCACGAGGGCGGACGTCGAGGCCATGCCGAAACCGGCCTGTCGCGCCCACGAGCGCGCCGAGCCATGAGCACTTTTCTTGAAGAGTGCGCTTATGTTTCTGAGCCCCCGCCATGTCCCCGACCCGCTCGAGCATGGACACCAGCTGCTGCAGCTCCATCGAGTCCAACTGCTTGTCAGGGTCTGGGGCAGATGCCTGCTGCAAGAACTGAGCACCTGGGGCAAGCCAACACCGACTGGAGCCGTGCCGCCTGTCCATCCGCCCTTGCCACCCTTGCCACCCTTGCCGCTCGAGGGGAGCTGCAAGTCCGACCACACCCCAGATGGGTCGGGAGGCGCCGACGGTGACAAGTCCGACAGCTTGTGCCCACACGCCTTGCAGTAGATGCTGCCCTTGACGTTCTTCTTGCACCCGCATTTGGCACACGCTGGGCCCTTGCCATGGGATGCCAAATGCCATTCACCTCCCCCGTCCCATTGATCCGGGGTGCGCCACTCTCGGTATTCTGAGCGCCTCCATGGGGGCCAAGCCCCAGGAGAATAACCGCAAGACTTAACCATGAGCGTGTCGTAACTGGTACGCATAACTGTGGGGGAAGAACCCCAATACAGTAGCGAAAGAAGGATGGTATGTCGCTGTGCGCGTGTGCGCGAGTGGATGGGGCCGTAAAGTCCCCCCGCCAGAATGTCAAATCCTCGAGCAATGCCTCCGGACTTGAGCCAAAATGGCTGCGGAGGAGGAGGAGGAGGAGGAGCCCCAGGGCTTGGGGCTCTGGGCGTGATTGATTTTTCGCGAGGCGCTGCGCTTTTCTCGCCGCGTCGGACTTCGGGGCTGACGCGCCGCGGCGCCGCCGCCGCCGCGGTCGTCGTCGTCGTCGGCGTCGCCGTCGGAGCGCTCCGCCCCCGTCGGAGCCCTCGTCGGCGCCGTCGTCGCCGCAGGAAGGGGAGGCGCCGCGGCTTCTCTCTCGGCGTGGGCCCCAGAACTCTGAAGTCGGGCCTGTCCCTCTACAGGAGGAAAACTCAAACAAATAGCTCAATGATGCCGGAGAAAAAAAACCCAATCATGATATTTTTAGGGCTGAAGGGCTATGGGGCTATACGGTTATAGGACTATAGGGCTAGGGCTGTAGGAGTATAGGGCTATAGGGCCATAGCAACATAGGGCTGTAAGGCTACAAGGCAATATGGCTATAGGGCTATAGGCCTATGAGGGCTAAAGGGTTATGGGGCTATAGGGCGATTGGGCTATAGGGCATAAGGACTATAGGGCTATAGGGCTATAGGGCTATAGGGCTATTAGGGCTATTAGGGCTATTGGGCTATAGGGCTATAGGGCTATAGGGCTATGGGTCTATAGGTCTATAGGGATATAGGGCTATAGAGCTATAGGACTATAGGGCGATAGAGCACCCCGGCACCCCGGGGCACCTCCGGGCAGCCCTGGGCACCTCCGGGCACCCCCGGGCACCCGGGCACCCCCGGGCACCCCCGGGCACCCGGACATCCGGGCGTGCGGCGAAAATCGGCGGCAAACCTAACCTAACCATATGATACCGGAGAAAAATCCCAATCATAATATTTTGGGGGCTGTAGGGCTATGGGGCTATCGGTTATAGGACAATAGGCATAGGGCTATAGGAGTATAGGGCTATAGGGCTATAGCAACATAGGGCTATAGGGCTACAAGGCAATAGGGCTATAAAGCTACAGGCCTATGAGGGCTAAAGGGTTATGGGGCTGTAGGGCGATTGGGATAGGGCTATAGGGCTATGAGGGGTATAGAACTATAGGGCTATAGGGCTATAGGGCTATGGGTCTATAGGTCTATAGGTCTATAGGGCTATAAAGCTATATGGCTATAGGGCGATAGAGCACCCGGGCACCCCGGGGCACCCGGGCACCCCGGGGCACCTCTGGGCACCCCTGCCACCCCTGGGCACCCCTCGGCACCCGGGCACCCGGGCGTGCGGCGAAAATCGGCGGCAAACCTAACCTACTCATATGAATCCGCTAGGACCCCTACAGAGGCAAGCTCTGATTGGGGAATGAATCCGCTAGGACCCCTACAGAGGCAAGCTCTGATTGGGGAATCATCGCCTGGGGACGATGTTTGGATTGTTTTTGATTATCAAGATCACCCTGTAGGAGGACATGGCCGACCTAACGGAACTCTCGACCGTCCCCGGGTTCGGCTTGTCTTGCGGACATTCCTGTCGGCGGGTCCCAGGGGTAGGTTTTTGTGCTTCGTGGCGCTGGAAGTCAGAGCTCTCTTGTTGTACTTTTTGGGCCAGAGAGGGCTTTTCGGGGTGGTTCTGGCGACCCCGGGAGGCTCTCGGCAAGGCACTAACGTTGAACCTTTTTCCGTGCCTGATAAATAACGTCAAGCGAGAGCCACCCACAGAATTTTCGAACGTTTCCGCAACCCTGGAAATAGTGCAAACCAACATAACCCATTCGAAATTTAAGACAATGTCCGAAAGGGTTTCTGGGAAACTTCAGAACTCCTAAGACTAGTCTGACAATCTCCACAAGCTGTCCGAAAGCCTCCAGAAACCTTCGGACGTGCCCGTCAACCTTCGCAGAAATTCCAGCTGCGTTCGACGCCAACCCGTCGACGGTGACGACGGTGACCGCGGCGACGGCGACGGCGACGGCGGCGACGTCTGCGGTGGCAACGATGGCGATGGCGATGGCGACGGCGGCGGCGATGGCGGCGGCGGCGGCGGCGGCGACGACGACGACGACGACGTCGGCGGCGACGTTGGGAGCCTTCTGAAGGTCTTTGGAAGTTTCTGGAGGTCACCAGGGGTCCCGGGAGGCCGCTGGAGGCTACCAGTGATTCCCTGGGCCCCGGAATGGGGTTACAATCCCTCCCGCAAAACCAGATCCTCGACCCCCGACCGG
>CAUYUJ010015041.1:122809-127582 GCA_963575745.1 Prorocentrum cordatum
GGACGGGCCGGAGCCCCAAGCCAACAGGGGGCGGCGGATCTAATGTCCTTCTCCCATCCCGCCACCGTGCCTGGGTTGTGGGTATGAAACCTGTTGGATGTTCGTTGGGATTTCGTCGGAGGCCTCTCCTGGGCCTCTTGGAGGCCGTTTGGACGCCTTTGGGGGGCCGTTTTGGGGCCTCTTTTGAGCCTCTCGGGGGCCTCTTGGGGCCTCTTGGGGGGCCTCTTGGGGACCTCTTGGGGCCCTCTGGGCGCCTCCTGGGGCCTCTTTGGGACCGTCTTGGTGTCCTTTCGGGCCGTCTTGGGCGCGTCTGGGGCCGTCTTGAGGCGCTCTTGGGCCCTCGTGGAGGCCTCTTTGGCCGTTATGGAATGGTCTTGAGCCCCTTAGGCGGTCTTTGAGCGTCGGAAAGCTGAAAAGGCGAGAACACCCAGATCCTTCAAAAGCCAAAGGACAATCAACGACTTTGGCCTCTTGAGGCCTACTTGGGAGGCCTCTTCGAGGCCTCTTCGGGTGTCTTGGAGGCCTCTCGCGCCGTTCTGAGGTCATGTCTTGGGCGTCTTGGACCGATCTCTGGGCGTCGTGGGGCCCTCTTGGGCCGCCTTGGAGGCCTCTTGGGGCCCTGTTGGCCCGTCTTGGGTTAAATCGGGCACGTCATCTGCAGGAAGAACATTCCAAAATTGTTTAACACAGTAGTCTGGGTACGATTTTCCGACTGTTTTTTGACGATTTCTGCGCATCTTTTGATTCACCTCTTATCTTTCGCCCAGAAATCGGCGTGCAGGAGGACGCGCCCGACCTCAGTCTTCGGGGGCCCTCTTCGTGGCTCCGAGCAGGTCGCGCGGGGAGGAGGAGCGCAGAATCCCGAGGGAGGGGCACGCCGGGGAGCCCCCGCTAGACATGCCGGCCTTTTGGGGGTCCGGGCCCCCCCCGAAGAGTCCGCAGGACGGAGGTCGGCCGCGCGCAAAGGGAGGAGGGGGAGGAGGAGGAGGAGGAGGAGAGTGAGGGGGGGGGGGGGAGGAGGAGGAGGTATGAGGAGGGGGAGGGAGGAGGAGGGAGGAGGAAGGAGGAGGGAGGAGGAGGGGAGGAGAGGAGGAAGAGGAGGAGGAGAAGGAGGAGATAGGAGGAGGAGGGAGGAAGGAGGAGGGGATGAGGAAGGAGGAGAGGAGGGAGGAGGAGGAGGTCGGCCACGCGCAGAGAGGGGGGTGGGGGGAGGGGGGAGGGCTTCTTAGAAGCACCCCTGCTTCTTGGAAGGCGCGGGCCTTGTCTGTAGATGTAGGGCCGGCGCCTTCTCAGAAGCAGCCTCCTTCCAAGAAGCCCTCCCCCCTGCCTCCTCCCCCTTGTGCGCACCGCCAACGAGGATTGTGGCTCCAGGAATTAGGCTTAAGTCGGGCGTGTCCCTCTACAGGACGAATGTTCAAGGATAGTCCAACAAAAAGTCGGGGGGCGATTTTGTTTGGCTGTTTTTGAGTATCGTCGAATCCTTTTCGATATTTTGTTTTGTTTTGCATTTTTCGCCCAAGCTCCGCCGGTAGAAGGACGTGCCCGACGTAAGATTAGGCAGAGGACCTGAGGGCACGCCCCCTCCGTGTCCAGGGGCACGGTGGCGGAAATGTCCAGGAGGGACAACAAACACACCGACACAACTAATCGGCGATTCCCCAGGAAAATATGGGAAACTGTGGGAAGTGGGGGGGAAGACAGATATCCAGAAAACATTGGAACATATGGGAAAATATGGGAAACTGTAGGAAAATATGGGAAGTGGGGGGGAAGACAAAACAAAAACCCGAAATACTCGACCGTATGGGGAAGCCTGTTGTTCTTGTGGCTCTATCTGTGTGTCCCAGGGCCCCTTCGGAGGCGTGCCTCGGCCCTACGCCAGGGCGACGCGCACGCGCTCTCGGAGGCCTCACGGCACGCCGCTCCGCGGCGACGAGCGCTTCCCGGCCGCGCCGCTCGGGACACGGCATCGGGGGCTGCGGGGGGGGGGGTTCGGGGGCCCCCAGACGGGGTGGTGACCACACCAGGGGGCCACGCGCGAGCCCTACCCCTACCCCCCACGATTTCTGAGGGGGAGGGTTCGCATGTGGCCCCCTACACACCGTGCGGTGAGTCTGGGGGGGTTCGGGGTCACCGCACGGTTTTGGGACTCGAGACGTTCTCCGAGGACGCCTTGGGCGACGGGGGCCTCCGAGGTCCCAAGACCGTGCGGTGACGGACCGTGCGGTGAGGTTTTGGGGGATTTCGAGGTCACCGCACGGTCTGTCACCGCACCATTTCGGGACTCCAAAGGGGGGAGTCCGACGTGCAACGGAGACCCCCCCCACCGGGAAGTCGATTTCGGTTTCGGCTTCGTGTCGTGCGTGCCGTGCGTGCGTGCGGGCGAGGCGAAGTTCTGCGAGGGCGGGCGAGGGTAAATCCTCCCGCGGCTGGGCCGCGGCCGGACCAAATGTAACTCCTCCGGCGGCCGGTGCCGCGCGGTGTCCCCCTGGTGTCCTGTGGTGTCCCGTTGTGTCCCGTGGTGTCCCGTGGTGTCCCGTGGTGTCCCGTTTAGTGAGACCGACCGTCACATCGATAGTGAGATCGATACTGAGATCGATGTGGTGCCCCGAGGTGTCCCGTGGTGTCCCGTTGAGTGAGATCGATAGTGAGATCGATGGTGAGATCGACAGGTGTCCCGTGGTGTCCCGTGGTGTCCCGTTGAATGAGATCGATAGTGAGATCGATACTGAGATCGATGTGGTGTCCCGAGGTGTCCCGTGGTGTCCCGTTGAGTGAAATTGATAGTGAGATCGATAGTGAGATCGACAGGTGTCCCGTGGTGTCCCGTGGTGTCCCGTGGTGTCCCGTTGAGTGAGATCGATAGTGAGATCGATACTGAGATCGATGTGGTGTCCCGAGGTGTCCCGTGGTGTCCCGTTGAGTGAAATCGATAGTGAGATCGATAGTGAGATCGATAGTGAGATCGACAGGTGTCCCGTGGTGTCCCGTGGCGTCCCGTTGAGTGAGATCGATAGTGAGATCGATACTGAGATCGATAGTGAGATGGATGGGGTGTCCCGAGGTGTCCCGTGGTGTCCTATGGTGTCCCGCTGAGTGAGATCGATAGTGAGATCGATACTGAGATCGACAAGTGTCCCGTGATGTCCCGTGGTGTCCCGTTGAGTGAGATCGATAGTGAGATCGATTGAGTCAGATGTTGGTTCCCCCCTCTCCCCCCCCACAACCTCCTTATCATCCGAAGGGTGGTCGTATAGGTATGACAAGACTTTGTGCTATATGTTCGGGTTGGACCTTCTCTTCCAACGGAGGCACATACAGTGGGGGCGCGCATCAGGAAGCCATCCGCTTTTCGTCAGGGTATCCTGGGTTTCTTCCCTCCTCGCGCGCGGTGACTTCCCGCAGCCGTTGAAGGAGCTGCTGCGTTCAGGGTGCTCCAGGTTTCCCCTCAGGTGCACCTCGCGCACGTGTTCTCAGGGTTGGATTTCTTGCGGCCGCGCCCGCACTGCAGTACTAGTATGTCCTGGTGCGTGCCAGGAAGTGGCCGCGGCGACGGCGGCCCTGGCCGCGACGACGACGACGACGACGACGACGACGACGACGACGACGACGACGACGACGACGACGACGACGACGACGACGACGACGACGACGACGACGACGACGACGACGACGACGACGGCGACGGCGACGGCGACGGCGACGGCGACGACGACCACGACGGCGACGACGACGACGACGAGGGCGACGGCGGCGGCAGTGGCGGGCCGCAGGCCGCCGAGGCGACCGCCGGCGCTCGGCGGCCGCCGCCCCCGCGGCGGGCCGCCGCTCCGCCGCCTCCGGCGGAGGAGCGCCCGCACGCCGCGAGGTGGTCGCGGTGCCAGGCGCCGCCGCCGCCGCCGCCGCCACTGCCGTCGTCGTCGTCGTCGTCGTCGTCGTCGTCGTCGTCGTCGTCGTCGTCGTCGTCGTCGTCGTCGTCCGTCGCCGCATCGTTGGGATGTGTGGGCATCGCGAGGGTGGTTTCGGAGGCGGGGCCTCCAAGCGCGCTCGCCGCTCCACCTTGCTCCAACCCAACCCTCCCTCCTCCTCCTCCCTCCTCCATCCTCTCTCCTCCCTCCTCCCTCAATCGCGGTCCGATCTTCCTGTCGCCCCTGGCTCTCTTGGACGGCTGGGCACCCAGGGCTAACACGATGCGCCTTCTGAGCGGGGCTTGGGCTAGTCTTTCGGCTTTACCTGAACCCAGGGTTTTGTCGGACATCCGTGGGCCCGCGTCGGCCCTTGTGGGCACGATGATCCGTCTCGGCTGGAAACTTCTGACCCGTGTCCGTTTTGTGGAGCAGATTTCTCTTAGGGATGGTTGTAAGTTGGCTGATGAGGCCACGGAGCGCTGGTTGTGGCGACAGGTTTTAGTTAGGCATAAGTCTTGGGCCTCTATTTGTCTGCTCCCTATCCTCCTGGAGCCCCTGAGGTCCCTCTTGCTCTCCTCTGCTCTAGGCCCTGAGTGGACCCAGAGGCACCAGGGCCTCCTCAAGTGCCTCTTCGCTGGGGGCTTCTGGTCTCAGCAGCGTTTGTGTGAGGCTGGTTGGGCGATTTCACCATATTAGCATGCAAATCTCCAGGGACGCGCTGGCATAAGCATTATGACTGCCCTGCGAATTCAGAGTACCGACGGGATAATGTGGCCGAGTACCTGTTGGCTGGTCAGATGCTGGACCTTGCCAAGAAAGGCGGCTGATGCTTCTCTCATCTGGACAAGGTTTTTGGTGCCTGACC
>CAUYUJ010015041.1:127682-190182 GCA_963575745.1 Prorocentrum cordatum
TCCTCCTCCTCCTCCTCCTCCTCCTCCTCCTCCTCCTCCTCCTCCTCCTCCTCCCCCTCCACAATTACACAATATGAATACTACTCTCCCACTTCCCCTGATGGCGTCCGGAAGATGTTCGGCACCCCCCCGCGTACTGTTTTTTAACACACAGGATTCCCCGGAGTTGGGTTTTCGCTTGTGTTTTTTTCTAAAATGCTGCTCTCGCTGAGGCGCTGGCCTATTTTCGGGCTCCCGCTCCTTCCGAATCGTGTTCCCGCTGCAGCGCTGGCCTCATTTCCGCGCTCCCGCTCGTTCCGAATCGTGCTCCCGCTGCAGCGCTGGCCCAATTTCTGCGCCTCTCGTTGTTCCAAAACGTACTCCCGCTGCAGCGCCGACGTTTTCGATCCTTTTTAAGAAGCCCCAAATCTAGAAAATGATCCCCGGCAAAAACATTGGAGGTGATTACACATCCGGTGTCGATTTGTTGATTTTTGGGGCCGCAGAAAGCCCCCCCCCCCTTTTGGGCGGCGTCCTTTTCCGCACAGGATTCCCGGGAGTTTGGTTTTCATCTATGTTTTTGAAAATCCGAGTCTTTCCGGTCCTTCAGAATGTTGCTCCCGCTGCAGCGTTCGTCCTATTTTCCGCGCCGCTGGTCGTTCCAAATCGTGCTGCCGCTGCAGTACAACGGTCCCCGGCCCCATGCTATGATATGCTCCGCTCCAGTGGCGTTCTTCGGCTCTTCAACAATGGTGCTCCCGCTGCAGCGTTGGTCCCATGTCTGCGCCTCTGCTCATTCCAAATCGTGCTGCCGTATTGTTTTCTTGGCACTACGGCACTCTTCGGCTCTTCAACATGTCGCTCCCGCTGCAGCGTCGGTCCCATTTCTGCGCCTCTGGTCGTTCCAGATCGTGCTGCCGCTGCAGCGCATGCGTCCCGTGTCCCATGCTATGACATACTACGCTCAGCATTGCTCTTCTGCGCCATGCTATGACATGCTACGCTCTGCAGTGCTATGGCATGCTACGCTCTGGGCTCCATCGCTGGTGCTTTCAATTGTGCTCTCGCCTTAGCCTCTTCGTCGTCTCGTCGTCGTCGTGGTTGTCGTCGTCGTCGTCTTCGTCGTCGTCGTCTTCGTTTTCATCGCGCCGTCGTCCTCCTCCTTTCCCTCTTAGGTAACAGGGTCAGATGCGAAGCCCGATTCGGTGAGAGGACAATGAAGTAGCTCAATGGGAAGGGATGGGAGGGAGGGGTAGGATGTCAGATGTTGACGCGAGCGCACCTAGCTTGCCCCTCCCCCCTCGCCCCTCCCCCCTCCCCCCTCTCCCTCCCCCCTCCCCCCCTCCTCCCTCCTCCTCCTCTCTCCTCCTCCTCTCCCTCCCCTTCTCCTCTACTCCTCCTCCTCTCCTCCCCGTCCCTCCTCCTCCCTCCTCCTCCCCTCGCCTCCGCCTCGCCCTCAGCCTCCTCCTCCTCTAACCTCCGCCTCTCCTCCTCCTCTACTCACTACTCCCCTCTCCTCTCCTCCTCCTCTCCTCCTCCTCCTCCTCCTTTCCTCTCTTCCTGCTCTTTCCCTCCTCTCCTCCTCCTCCTCCTCCTCCTCCTCCTCCTCCTCCTCCTCCTCCTCCTTCTCCTCCTCCTCCTCTTCGTATGAATAGTGTTAGTATTCGTATGCGTAGTCTTATTCATATTATTGTGCTTATTATTCATAGCATCAGTATGAATATTCGTCTTATAGTTCTGCATATGATTAAGCTGAATAATCTTATTAGTGGTATTAGTATTCTTATTATTCGTATTATCCCTTTTATTCGTATTATTGTTACTATTTTATTATTATTATTATTATGAGTAGTATTATTAGTATTATTATCATTATTATTAGTACTATTATTATTATTAGTAGTATAAGTAGCCTTCTTCTTATTAGTATTAGTATTATTATTAGTATATTATAATTATTATTATTTATTATTAATATTATTATTAGTATTATTATTATTGGTATTATTTCTCGTCTTCTTATTATGATTATTCCTCCTCTTCCTCCTCATCCTCCTCCTCTTCCTCCTCTTCCTCCCCCTCCCCCTCCCCCTCCTCCTCCACCTTCCTCCTTCCTCCTCCCCTCCTCCCTCCTCCCTCTCCCTCCTTTCTCCTCCCTCCTCCCTCCTCCTCCCTCCCTCCTCCCTCCTCCCTCCCTCCTCTCCCCTCCCTCTCCCTCCCCCTCCTCCCTCTCCCGCCTCCTCCTTCCCTCCTCCTCCTCCTCCTCCTCCTCCTCTCTACTACTACTCCTCCTCCTCCTCTCTCCTCCTCCTCCTCCTCTTCTTCCTCTTCTTCTTTCTTCTTATTATTATTATTGTTATTATTATTATTATTACTCTTATTATTCTTCTTATTTTCCTTTTTTTCTTCTTATTATTATTATTCGTATTATTCCTCCTCCTCCTGCTCCTCCTCCTGCTCTGCTCTCCTCCTCCTCCTCCTCCTCCTCCTCCTCCTCCTCCTCCTCTTTCTGCTCCTCCTCCTCCTCCTCCTCCTCCTCCTCCTCCTCCTCTTTCTGCTCCTCCTCCTCCTCCTCCTCCTCCTCCTGGAGACCCTCGAGACGGACCCAAGAGGCTCCCAAGAAGCCCCCAATAAGCATCCGATAAGCTAAGAAGCCTCCAAGAAGCAACGTAATGCTTAGAAACCGTTTTCAGGTGACCTCGGCTTGAGTCTCCTGCATGCACTTCGATGCTGCGCTGGCCTTGTGGTTGCGCTAGCCGCAGGCAGCTGGATACGTAACACTCGCGACTCGCATTGCGCACCGATGTCATTGGAACGCTGAGGAAGTGTATCCTCGTAAAGCTCCCCAACGTGACGCACCTTCCTGCTCTCGAGGTCCTGGCGTCAGCTCCCGCGCCCCTGCCGCAGTCGGCGTGCTCGCATGCGGCCCCCCCAAAGGGCACCTCCCGAGGCCCTCCCCTGGGGGGGCTCCGTGGGACGCCGCGCGGGCCGGCCAGCGGGGTGGGCGCTGCCGAGGAGCCGCAGGTGTGGCACGACGCTCGAAGACGGCCCAAACGAGGCCACGAAGATGCCACGAAGAGGTCCCAGAAGAGGCCACAAAAAAAGGCCCGGGAGGCCCCAAGGAGGGGCCCGCGAGGGGGAGCCCGGAGCGGCCCCAGGAACCCCCCAGCCCAAGACGGCCACGGAGAGACCGCCAGCAGGCCCGCAGAGAGCAACTCAACAGCACCCGGACGCCAGGAGGCCTCCGAGTTCGACCACGCAGAAGGTAATCAGTCGTGGCACGCGAAGCATTCAGAAAATAGCCCAAGATGCCACCAAAGCTACGCAGAAAAAATGCAAACCGAGTGTCCCAAAGGCATGAACCCATCAGGTGGAGGAAGCTAGCGGAACAGGGCGAAGCCATGAGGATAAAATTTATTCAGTCTGTTCTGCGCAAACAGCAGGAGCTCTTTCGCGGCAGAATCGGACTGCACCAGCGTCTTGTAGTCCTCGTTTTCAGCCTTTCGGATGGCTGTTGCCTCGGTCACAGACGCATCGAGTGCCTTGATGCTCTTCGCGGCCTCTGCAATCTCTTCTGTGAGCAATGCAATGTTCTCCTCTGCGCTGGCGATGGCGGTCTCGGTGTCCGATGCGACATGCTCGAGCTCCTTCTTCTTGTCCTCGGTGGAATCGAATGTCGCCACGCAGTACTCCTGGGGAAACCACAAGGCACCGATGCCGCTACTCCCCGGACCTCGCCCGGGGCGCGTTCTGACCAGAGTTCGAGGCGAATCAGGTGGTGGCGAGGAAGGCCTCCGGAGCCCAAAACAGGGACAGCGGGCGGAAGGGTAGCGGCATCGGTAGTTGGAAGGGGGCTGGGAAGCCCAGCCAGCAGCTTCGCCTCAGGCGAAGCCAAGCTCCCGCTCCGTTGTACCGTAATAACGATAGTCCCAGTAGGAGAGGATGTGCCATCTCAAGCAGTAGGAAGATCTTTTTGGTCTCGATAGCGATTGTGTGCCTCGCGGTGAGGCACACTCATATTTGGGCGGCCGGCCGCTTGAGCCGACGCGGCCGCGGGCGCACGCTCGCTTCCACTCCTTACGTCCCTCAGCCCGCTTTAGAGTTCGATACCTTTTCCTCCTCTGAGTGCTCCTTCTTGTCAGCGTCGTCTAGCCCCTCCTTCTTCAGCGAGGCTACCATGTCATCGATCATGCCGATGATCTTCTCGAAGCCAACCTTCTTCCCGCGCAGAGCCAGCACCTGGGAGGACCAACAAAAAGGCACCCGTGCCGCTGCTCTGACGTCGGGCATGTCCTCCTACGGACGGAGTTGGGAGGAACAATAAAGAAGCAGAGCCATCAAAAAAACGAACAACAAATAAAATAAAATAAAATAACAAAAACAACAAAAAAAAACGATAAATCGTCCCCCGAACATGTTTTATGATTATTGTATACTCCTCCTGAAGAGGGACATGCCCGACGCAACGCTACTCCCCAGATCTCTCCTGGAGCGCGCTCTGGCCAACATGCCGAGGCGAACCCAGCCGCGGCGACGAAGGCCTCCCAGAGGCAAACCGAACACACGAAAACGAGGAAAGGGAAACGATATTGGTAGCTTCCCAGACATGCACTTTGGTAGTCCCCAAACGTGGTGGTGACAACACCTGGCGGTGAGTCTCGGGCGATTTGGTGTCACCACCCGGTTTGGGGACTCGTGCGGTTCCCTGACGCTGGTGGGTCCAGGAGTCACAAAACCTGGTGACCCCGCGTCCCCAAACCCAGCGGTGACCCTTTCGGGGATTCCAGGTCGCCACCTGGTATCTCACCACCCGGTTTGGGGGTTGCCAAGCACTGCCCTGAGCTCTTCCATACGGGATCCCGGGACATTCCGGCCCTTGCCCCCAGACCGGCTTCTCATCCTGGACCATTGTATGACACTCCCCGAGGCCCGGCAGGGGCCCCCAGAGGCCAAGACCTGCCGAAAACCTCCCGTCGTGTTTTGTCCAAACGCGAGCATGTCTGCGTGTTTAGAGGCGTGCCAGATGGGTTCCGACTCGATGGATCAGAGAGCGAAGCATCGCCAGTGCCTCGCCGATGCATCGCCGATGCATCGGCAACGTCGGCGATGCACCAGCGACGCCAGTTGGAGCCCCACATAGAGCCGCATCTCGCCGAGGCATTGGCGATGCGGCGCCAGCCTCCGACCCCGCCTATTCCGACCCCATCTGGGAGGCCTATATATATATATATATATATATATATATATATGTATATATATATATATATATAAAAAGTCGGGCGTTGGCGGACCTGTGTTTAGTGGGGCCTGGTTTAGTGATGTACACCAGGGGGCGCCCCCCCCCGCCCCAGTCCACGAACCTGAACTGTCGCCACCCGAGGAAAAAAATATCATTTTGCTTCGAGCGATCCTCACCGAAACCTTCGGCGTTTGATCCCGACGGTGCTGGCGCCCATTGGAACGATTCGAGCGTGGCCTGGTTGTGTCGGCCAGTGCGGCCGTCTGACCAGGTCGCAAGCTGCCGTTCTCCTGAACTCTAACAGCTCCAGAACCCCTGACGAAAAACAGCCGAAACAGGCTTTGGGGCGAAAAACGAAGCTCCAAAACGCGAGGTGCGAGACTCCAAGACATGTCCTGAACGAAACTATAGGAGGAAGAGGAGTAGGATTAGTAGTTGTAGCAATCATAGTAGTAGTAGTAGTAGTAGTAGTAGCAGCAGCAGCAGCAGTAGCAGTAGTAGTAGTATACTACTACTACTACTACTACTACTTCTACTACTACTACTACTAACTACTACTAACTACTACTACTAGTAGTAGTAGTAGTAGTAGTTAGTAGTAGTAGTAAGTAGTAGTAGTAGTCGTAGTCAGTAGTAGTAGTAGTAGTAGTAGTAGTAGTAGTAGTAGTAGTAGTGTAGTAGTAGTAGTAGTAGTAGTAGTAGTAGTAGTAGTAGTAGTAGTAGTAGCGTACGTACGTACGTACCGTAGTAGTAGTAGTAGTAGTAATAGTGGTGATAGTGTAGAAACAGTAGTGGTGGTGGTATTAGTATTAGTAGTAGTAGCAGCAGCAGCAGCAGTAGCAGTAGTACTAGTCGTAGTAGTAGCAATAGTAGTGGTACTAGTAGGAGTAGTAGTAGTAGAAGAAGAGAAAGTAGCAGTAGTGGTACTCTTAGTAAGATGAGTAGTAGTAGTAGAAGTAGTAGTAGTAGTAGTAGTACTGATAGTAGTAGTAGTAGTAGTAGTAGTAGTAGTAGTACTAGCAGTAGTAGTAGTAGTAGTAGTAGTAGTAGCAGTAGCAGTAGCAGTAGCAGTAGCAGTAGTAGTAGTAGTAGTGTTAATAGTAGTGTTACCACTAGTAGTAGCAATAGTAGTAGCAGTAGTAGTAGTAGTATTAGTAGCAGTAGTATTAGTAGTAGCAGCAAAAGTAGTAGTAGTAGCAGTAGTAGTAGTAGAAGTTAGAATAGTAGTACCAGAAATAACAATAGTACCAGTAGGAGTGGCAATACCAGTAATAATACTAGTAGTAGTTCCAGAAATAGTATCAGTAGTAGTAGACGTAGTCGTAATAGTCGCAGCAGTAAGAGTCATGGCAGCCTGGCGTGACGTGGTGACGCCTGTCGCGAGTGATACGTGGTCCAATCGGTCGTTGCTCCGCCTGTGTGGACCAATGGCCAGTCTGACCCTGGGGCGCACGTCGCGTCTGATACTGTCACGTTCCTCTTCATTGATGGTTTTCGCTGTTCTAAAGCATGCTATTCTACCCGTTGGCACCGTGCTATAACATGCTGTGGGATGTCAGCTCATGCTATGTCATGCGTTGCTACGTGATGGTGTGTACGCTATGCTGGCTCCATTAACGTATACGATGCCCTTCTCTGTTGCGAATGTTCACTTCAATGAAGGTGTAGTATATGCTGGAATGGCAAACTCCATGTCGTAGGAGTATCAGTAGTGAGAGAGGTCATGGTACGGCGTGTTGTGAGTATGTGGAATGTGTTGATATGGTATGTCAGCATGTGAAGTTATATGGTAGCTAGGTTTAACGATCATATGGATGGTGTGATATGTCCTTATTGGTTATGGTGTGTGGTGCTATGTTATGATATGTACGCTCCAGGATGAAAGCGCATGCGTTGTATGGTGTGTTCTGGTATGTCACGCTCTGGCATGCTATGATGTGCTGTGCGTTGTTATGGTATGGTGGTGCGTCATGGCTTGGTTTGTTGTGAGATAAGGTGTTATGCCACGCTCTGTCCTGGTATGGTGATTTGTCATTGCACGGAATGCTATGGTATGTGATGATGTGCCAAGGTGTGATATGCTATGTCGTGTCATGGTATGGTATGGTATGGTATGTTATGTCATGGTGGGTTATGGTATGCTCTATCGAAGACGCCTACGGCGAATCGCCGCCGCCCCCTGAGCTTTGGAATCACTCATGTGGTCGAGGGCTGTGGCAAGAGCCCTGCCAAGCTGTCGGACCATGTGTTACCCCAGCTCTTGTGGAAACCCTTCGGGGAACACTTCGGGGAGGATGGCGGGAAGATCAGGAGGAGGAGGAGCCTGAGGAGAAGGAAGAGGACAGGACATCTTGGGAGCCTCTGGAGGTACTCCTGGGGCCTCCTGGGAGCTTTCTGGGAGCCTATTGGAGGCATCTTGGGGGCCTCCTTGAGCCTCTTGGGTGGGGGGCTTTGGGGGCTTCTCGGGGGCTTCTTTGGCCGTCTTAGGGCATGCCTAGCCCGTCTGACGCCGTTTGAAGCCGTCTTGAGGGCCTCTCTGGGCCGACTCGGGGCCCTCTTGGGGTGCTCCAGGGCCGTCTTGGAGGCCATCTTGGGCCGTCTTGGGGCCCTCTAGGACCCCTGGTGCCTCTTGGGCGATCTTGAGGCGATCGTTGGGGGCTCTTGGGCCGTCTCGGGTCGTCGGAAGGCCGAAAAGAAACAAATGCCCAAATCCGTCGAACACCCTAGGTGCTCTTGGAGGTCCTCCTGGAGGTCCTCTTGGAGGCCTCTTGGGCTGTCTTGGAGGCACTCTTGAGGGCCTCTTGGGCCCTGGGCCATCTTAGAACCATCTTCGGCCGTATTCGTGGGCGCCTGCCCTGTCTGATGCCCTTTGAAGCCGTCTTGGGGGCCTCTCTGGGCCGACTTGGAGCCCGCTTGGGGTGCTCCAGGGCCGTCTAGGAGGCCATCTTGGGCGTCTTGGAGGCATCTTGGGCCGTCCTGTGCCCTCCTGGATCCATCTTGGGGGCCTCTTGGGACGTTCAGGGGCCATCTGGAGGCCTCTTCAGCGATCGTGGGGCGATCTTAGAGGGCTATTGGTCTCGGGCCGTCGGAAGGCCGAAAAGAAGCCCACTCCAAAATCCTTCGACCCCCTCCGCAAAACCAATGATTTGTGCCTCTTCGGGCCTTCCTGGAGGACGTCTTTGAGGCCTCTTGGGCCGTCTTGGAGGCTTCCTGGGTGGACTTGGAGCTATCTGGGACTCTCTCGGGCCGTCTTGGAGACCATCTTGGACCATCTTGGGCGAACTTGCGGGCCATCTTGGCCGTCTTGGAGGCCATGTGGGCCATATTAGAGCCGTCTGGGGCAGGAAAAACCTTTGCAACCGGGTCTTCCGCAGGGCCGGCGGGAAGAGCCGAAGCTCCAGGGGAGAGTTCTTTTGGACCAAAAAAACAAAACCATGAGGATGGGATTCGGCAAGCTGTGCACCCCTGTGGCAAGCCAGCAGGGGGCGGCAGATCGAATGGCATTCGGCCCATCCCGTCACCGTGCCCAGGTTGTGGGTTAGATGCCTCTTGGATGTTCGTTGGTATATCGTGGGAGGCCTCTCGGGGGCCTCTCGGAGACAGTTTTGAAGCCTCTTGGGGGCCGTTTGGAGGCCTCTGGGGGCCTCTTTCTGAGCCTCTTGAGGGCAACGTGGGGCCTCTAGGGGGCCTCTTGGGCTCTCGTGGGGGCCTCCTGGGGCCTCCTGAGGACCTCTTGGGGCGGATGGCTCGAATTGTCGGTTCGTGTTCCCCTCTTGGGCCCCTCTTGGGGCCGTCTTGTGGCCCTCTTGGGCGATCTTGGCCGCCTCTTGGGCCGTTTTGATGCCCTGTGGACCGTCTTGGGGCCCTTTGGGGGGCCTCTTGGGCCGTCTTGCGGCGGTCTTGGGGGCCTCTGGGGCCATCTTGGATCGTCGGAAGCCCGAAAACGCGAGAAGGCGAAGAGCATTGAGGAGCGGTCTTGGGGCTGTCTTGGGGCCATCTTGGGCGTCTTGGAGCGCTCCTGGGCTGCTTTGGAGGCCTCCTGGGAGCTTCTTGAAGCCCTCCTGGCATGTCTTGAGGACCTGTCCTGTGGAAAATCCAAGCGACCCAACCCCCAAGGGCGCGGGAGAGCACGCGGGAACGCCGGGACAAGTTGAGAGTTTAGGCCTCCAGCCCCTGGACCTTTGCGGGCCCTGGAAACAACAGGACCGTTTTTTCACCGTTTCCCAAAAATGTCCCTTGAAAATGGAAACGGCAAAAAAAACGGCGACCGGAAACGGCAAAAAACGGCTCCAGGATTGGAACCGGAGCCGGAGCCAGTCAAAAAACGGCAACGGAACCGGTAAAGAAACGGCGTCGGAACCGGCAAAACAACGGCAAAACGGCACCGGTAAAAAAACGGCCCTGCCGTTTCCAAGGCCCACTAAGCCCTGGACTACTGGAAACCCCCAGTACTGAGCATAGAGAACAGGGAGCCCTTGAGGACCTGAGGGCACTCCGCTTCGTGCCTCGAGGCACGGTGGCGGAGTGTGTTGTGTTATGAGGTGTGGTGTGCTGTTCTGTTTTGTGTGGTCCAGTATGTCACAGCGTGTGGTGTTGTGCTATGCTGCGTTCTGCTATGGTTCAATAGCAGGCCGCACTCTGCCTGTTATGCGTGGTCATCGGTACGGTCATGCTATGTGTCATGCTGTCTGTGCTGGGATACTATGGTATGCTGTGTGTGTTATGTCATGGTGTGTTGTGTTGTATTTTGGTATGTCATGGTATGGCAAACCATGATATACTATGGTATGTGAGGCTGGGGCATGTTCTGTGTTGGCAGATTCATGTGTGCGATGTGTTATTATGGTAGTGTTGCTTTGTCGTCCTATAAACTGTTGTTGCGGTGAAGCTGTGCTATGGCATGCATTGCTCGGTCATTGTTTGTGATGATACGGTATGCTATGTTATGCTATGGTATGTTATGCTCGGATATGTTATGTGAGGTGGTTAAGTGTTGTGCTCTGCTCTGTCATACATTATAGTAGTGTGCTGTATTATGTTATGCTATTTTATACTACCTCTCTGTTATGGCAATATTTGTCGGCGGGAGGCGGGACATTCGGGGACACTCGGGGGACCTGGGGATCTGGCCGCCGCGGTATGCAGAGTGGTGCGAGGCGGGACTTTCGGGGATACTCGGGGACCTGGGACTTGGGGCCGCGGTATGCAGAGAGTCGCGAGGCAGGAATCCCGGGGACGCTCGGTGCCTTAAAATCTCACGAGCCCCGTTCTTGAAGCCTGACGACCCCAACCTGCCGTGTGGGGAGCTATGGCACATCTGGCTCGGCGACCCCAGCCCAATTTTGGGCTTCGGGGCCCACTCACTGACCGGCCCCCCTTACCCTGAAGTCGGGCCTGTCCCTCTACAGGGGGAATATTCAAAAATAGTCACAAAATAGTCCGGGGACTACTTTTTGAACATTTTCTACAATTTTTGAATATGTTGTGGGTATTCTTTATTTTTCGTCGAAAATCCCCCTGTAGGGGGACACGCCCGACTTGACCTTGCCCGGGGTCCTGGCCAGATCTGAGTCAGGACCTGACCCGGGGTCCTGGCTACATCCGAGCCAGGCCTGGAAAGGCAAACGCGAGCGCCGCGCTCGGGAGTGGCTTCCTGCGGGGGCGATGGGTAGAAAACTATGTTCACGGGAGGAGTTCGGGGGCGAAGTGCAGACCGCTGCTTACGCGG
The DNA here is from genome assembly GCA_963575745.1 of Prorocentrum cordatum. Classification (NCBI taxonomy): domain Eukaryota; class Dinophyceae; order Prorocentrales; family Prorocentraceae; genus Prorocentrum; species Prorocentrum cordatum. Next base: position 138,629 of record CAUYUJ010015041.1, read on the forward strand.
GGGCTTCATGCGGGGGCGGGAGCTCTGGCTATGAAGAAGGGATGTATAGACCGCCATCCCAGGCTTCGTGGCGTTTTCGAGTGAAACAGAAAATTGGGGCCCAAGCCTCGAATACACGATGCAGGATGCAGGGGCGTCCATCCTCCATAGGGGTGCGTCCGAATAGCCTGCCCACTTAGGGGATATCTCCCAACCATGTTCTCCCTTTTCCTGAGCGGCCCAACTTTTCAGGCACACCTCGGGGATTGGGAGGAAAAATCGCCCGCGAGCCATATCCGATAGAACTCCCCTCCTCTCTCGATCCGGAGATCGACTACAAAATTTATTTGCCCCCAAACTACTGTCCCATCGGACCTACGAAAATACGATGATAATGTTCGTAGAGCTACGAACATTCTACGTCTTTTTCGCAGAGTCCAATAATTGTTTAATTTGTAGTGTAAACCAATCATGTTGTCGACCTCCTACTCTAGAGGCCTCCTAGATGGAGTTGGAGTGGATCGGGTCGGGGGATCGCGCCGCATCGCCGATACATCGGCGATGCATCGGCGATGCATCGGCACTGCATCGGCGATGCATCGTCGACGTGGGCAGCGCATCGGCGACGCCGACGTGAAGCAAATCGAGCTCCACATCGAGCCGCATCGGCGATGCATCGGCGATGCGGCGCGATCCTCCGATCCCATCTAGGAGGCCTGGATCTGCGCTGGATCCCCTTCTGGCGCGCTCCGCGCGCCAGGAACGGCGCCACAGGCGCCGCCGGGGGGGCCCAGCGCGGATCCAAGAAGTCCGCGAGGAGCGCCAAAAGTGTATGTTAACGGCGTTATGAGTCTTCTTCTTATTGTTCCTATTACTATTATGATGATTATTATTACTACTACTACTACTACTACTACTACTACTACTACTACTACTACTACTACGACTACTATTATTACTATTATTATAATTATTATTAATATTATTAGTATTAGTAGTAGTAGTAGTAGTAGTAGTAGTAGTAGTAGTAGTAGTAGTATTACTATTAATAATATTATTATTATGAGTATGATGGTTATTATTATTGATATTATTAATGTTACGTATTATTATTACTCTTATTGTTATTAGTTTCCTGCTTCTTCATGTTCTTATTCTTGTTCTTCCCATACTTCGAATAATAATAAAGCTAACAACAACAAGAGAGGCTAAATTCTGCTGCCGATCCCCTACTCGACCCTCCGGCACCAGGAAGTCCAGGCGGGCCCGCCGGGGGCCCGTGCCGTGGGCCCGCTGCAGGAGGCTCACGGCGCGCGCCCGCAGGTCGGCCCCGCGCACCCGGACCTGCAGGAGGCTGGCGCTGGGGGCTGGCAGCGTCTTCTTCCGCCGGCCCCATCCTCGGGGGCACGCCCTGCGCACGGAGCTGCACCTCGAGCAGTGGCCGACCGTCTCGGCAGTTCCGTAGGCCTGCCACGACATGTGCCCGGAGCCAAGAGAATGCTCCGAGAACAAGAACTGTGTGCTCAGAGCATGAAACCGATATGTATATATAGATATATGTATATATACACATATGTGTATACATATATATATATATATATATATATATATATACATTGTGTGCTCATGTGTATATACATATATAAAAATGTTTGTGTGTGTTTGCTAGCACACACCAACGCACATGAGTTTACATATCCATACTAAAACAACACCATATCAACCAGAAATGGTCTAAGAAGATCTCGCGCAAAGAAGAACGCATTCTTAGCACACTCCTTCGCGGGCCTCTGGGCGGCCCAGGACGCCTCGCCACTGCTCCGTCATCACAGGGGCGAGGACAGCGCCCCGAGATCCGCGGCTCCGACGAGAGCGGCGTGGCCGGCCTGGGGGGTCAGCTTCGGCCTCCAGGGGCGCTCCACCAGGCCACGGCACCATCACTGGGTCGGGCACGCCCTTCCACAGGCGGATTCTCGAAGAGAATTTGAAAAACCGTCAGAAAATACCATGGAGGCCAGTCCACAAGAAAACTTCCACAAGGAAACCAAACTGATGATAGCGGTGGGATTGACGATAGTAAATATGAGGATGATGAGGACGATACGGAAGTGCGGGTACGGAAAAGCTTACGTAGGTTGGTTGAAGAGAGAGCTCTCGAACTTGTTGAAAAACAATGGTTTCTTGCGTTACAAAAACAAACGCGCGCGTGGACCACACGGAATTATTTCTCAGGGATTATCAACATAGATCAAACCAACATCCAAAGAATTAATTGTTTCACGATGAACCATGACCATGCCAGAAAGGGTTTCGCACTGAATTCCGTTATTTTAAACGTGGGATGGGCATGTGCTCAAGAAAAAAACATGCGAGACAATCACATTGGAACTGCAGGGCGGGGATACGGCATCGCACCCGATTGTATCATGTCACAGGCAGGGTGGACAAACGTCAGTGAGGCACATGAAAACACATATGACAAACTACACTCTCTGTTCCAAGATGTCAGGGAACGAGTACCTTGTCTTATAGCATCGTACGGTATTGCAGACCATGGTGAAGTGCAGCGTCGCCCTAAATCGTTACTCTCTAGAGTGTTCTCTGTGTCCTGCCGCCAAATACACTGGAGGCCAGTCCACAAGAAACCTTCCACAAGAAACCAAACCCTGAGACCCCAGGACGTCCATTGGTTTTTGGTGTGGGAGCGTAACGCCTTCCATCGCAAAACCATCGAAACCCAAGAAACCCAGGGCACCCTGGAGGCAACCAGGGTGTTTCTTGGCATGGGTCTCCACTGTATGTAAGTATGGTATCCCTACTCCCCCTCCGCAGGGCACCGAGGGGTACTCGCCAACGCTGCCTCTGGGGGAACAGCGGAACGGCGCACGCACTCGGCATAAACAACTCTAGGGCGTCGTCGTCGTTGAGGAGCTTGATTGTCTCTGCCAGGGCAAGGAGCTCCTCGCTGCGAGTTTTCACGCGCGCCTCGTACTCGGCATCCTTCGTGGAGCATCCCGTCTTCAGCTGAGCGAGCATCTTCTTGTCCTCCAAAAGGTTGCCGGCGATGTCTTCGAAATCGGCCTCAAGGGCACCCAACGTCGCGCTTCGCGCTGCGCGAAGCGCGAAGTGCGAATAACTTCGCGCTCTCGGGCCGCCTCCCAGGGGAGAAGAGGAGGATGAGGAGAAATCGGAGCCGAACCGCGAAGCGCGAATAACTTCGCGCCCTCGAGTGCGCCCTTGCGGCCTTCATCTGCTGGATGGACACGCTGAAATCCCCGACTGAGGTAAGCTTCTGCTCGATGGACACGGTCAGGGTCTCGATCTCCTTGCTCTGTGCGGCGATCAGCGCCTCGTGCTCCTTGATGGCCGCCGCCTCCGTGTCCGCTGCCGCCTTCAACGACTTCGCGAACTCGTCCCCAAGCTGCTTAAGTATGCCCGTGATCTCGCCGCTCTGGGGGGCGTACGACGCCCCGCCGGAGAGGAAAGACACGAGGATCTCCTTCAGAGGAACAAACAGCTGCATTGACAGAAACTTTCGGACGTCAGCGCCGATTTCTCGGATCGGCGCTGGACCCAGCGCGCAAGGGGCGGCGCTGGAGTCACCTCCAGGGGGGGAAGGCCCAGCGCCGGTCCAAGAGATCCGCGCGGACATTCGAAAGCTGATGTTCATGGGAGATTTTCTTCTTCGACTCCTTGTCGTCGTCGCCGATGACGTCGGACTTCTCCACGATCTTGCGCAAGGCGGCAGCGGACGAGCGAGCCTGGAGGAAGCTCCCAGCCATCCCTTTCTCCACAGACGCCACCGCGGCGGAGATCTGCGACAAGTACCCCTCCAGCTCGGCTTTGGTCTCGGCAAAGGCCTTGGCGTCCTTTTCTCGGATCGACTCCGCGGAGGCAATCGCAACCTTGGCATCGGCGCGCTCCTTCTGCGCGCCCTTCAGGGCCTGCTGGGTCTGGACAAGCTTCTCTTCCGATCCCTTGATGCTGGCCTCCAGCTCTGGGGCCGCGTTGCCCGCGGCCTCGACGCGGGACTCGAGCTCGCCGACACCAGTCTTGCAGTCCGCCACCGTGCCTGCACGATGTGAGTTCTGTCGGTAGGCAACCGCATGTCAACCCTAGGTCCGATTTCTGAGACGGCGGCAGGGGTTCACAAATCGAGGCACGTCTGCAGCCAGATGAGCCCCAGCGGGAGTGTCCGATACCCCAGCTTCGACTGGGCCCACAAGCGATGTTGGCCCTGTCTCCCCCTCCCTCCCCCTCCCCTTCCTGAAAATGGGACGGTTAGTCCCCCTTGAGTCCGCAGGTTCCACCTGCCTCCGGCAGCTGGCGGGGACGGCCGGCTGCCGTCGCGGGGCTGCACCGACGCTGGCTGGCCCGACTGGCCGACCTTTCTCCTCCCTGCCCGCTTCCCCCATTCCCCGCTCGCTACCCCCCCTTCCCGCATGGCGGCCGCGCCGGCACAGCGCGGCTTCGGCCCGGTGCCCGGCGCTCGCACGCGATGGTCCCGTTTCACCTTGCCGCCTCGGCGGCCCCGCGGTCCTGGGCACAGCGCGGCCCCGCCCCGGCCCTGGGCTCCGCGGACAACGGCAGCGCCCCGGCGCAAGCGGCTTCGGCCCGGCCCCACGCGCTCGCCACTGCAGGACAGGACTCGTTCCACCTCCTGCAGCACACCGGCACCCTGTCGGTCGTTATAGGCGGCATGATCCTCGCGTGTCCTGACTGCCGCGCCTCAGTGCGGCTCCCGTACCCTGGACCCGTGGCACCCTGAACAACCGCGGTCTGGGCCTCCCGTTCCCGCGTCCTGTTCGGTGGCACAACGTTGCATTTCGGCTCAGCGACGCTCTCCACCCTCTCTGGTCGACGCCGCTTGGGTACAAGGCGCGTCCTCTCTCGCCGCCACTCGAGGCTTTTGTACATGATCAGCCGTTGACGGCACCACCAACCACAGCATTTTGCTTCCTCCGGTACTTCGCCACCGGGTTCCTGTCCAAGGCGTTCCTTTGCAAGCACATCATCTTCGGCACCGCCTGATCCCGAGGCTTTGCCTCCTCCTGGCCTTGACGTGAGGCCCCTCCTCCTGTCCCCCCCTCTTTGTTAATTCAAGCTTCGCGCGGCCCGCTTAGCTTCGACCGGAAGAGGTGCGCTCTCGACCCGCGAATCAAAAAGTGTATGCGTCTCTGTCATGCCTGTGCCCGTGTCTGTGTCTGTGCGTTGTGCCTGTGCCTGCGTCTGTGCCTGTCTCTACCTGTGTCTGTGTCTGTGCCTGCGTCTGTGTCTGTATGTGTGTGTGTGTGTCCCTGTGTCTGTGCCTGTGTATATGGCTGTGTATGTATATGTGTCAGTGTCTGTGACTGTGCCTATGTCGGTGTTTGTGACTGTGTCTGTGTCTGTGTCTGTGCCTGCGTCTGTGTTAACGTCTGTGCCAGTGTAAGTGTCAGTGTCTGTGCCCGTGTCTGTGTCTGAGTCCGTGTCTGTGTCTGTGTCTGTGTCTGCGTCTATGCCTGAGCCTGTGTCTGTGACTGTGCCTGTGTCTGTGACTATCTGTGTCTATGTCTGTGCCTGTGCGGGTGTCCGTGTGTGTGTGTGTCTGTGCCTGTGTGTATGTGTTTGTATGTGTGTCTGTGTCTGTGTCTGTGCCTGTTCCTGTGCCTGCGCCTGTGCCTGTGCCTGTGCAAGTGCCTGTGCCTGTGTCTGTGTCTGTGTCTTTGTGTTTGTGTGTGTCTGTGTGTGTGGCTGTGTGTGCGTGCGTGCGTGCGTGCATGCGCGCGTGTATGCGTGCATACGTGCGTGCGTGCGTGCGTGCGTGTGTGCGTGCGTACGTGCGTGCGTGTGCGTCCGTGTGTGTGTCTGTGCGTGTGCGTGTTTACCCGCGCCATTCCAGTCCAGGCACTTGACTTGAGCTGCTATTTATCTCAGCCTCATTCCAACTGCGCCGCTGCCCTGAGATCCGAGATTGTGAAATATTTGCCGAGGCGTAGTACCCGACCCATTCTTTACGCGAGGCGCCTGCTTACATGAACGCTCCATGCAGAAGAGCACGCTGCGAGGAGTTGCGACCATTACGCAGCAGGCAGCCTCCCGGGGAGCCGCGAGCTGGGACCGCGCACCACGCCGTTCCACTGGAGCTCCCAAAAAGCCACCAGAGTGGCGGATCCGCGAGCCCTCGGCTTGGTCCGCGTACGACTCCACTCCCAGGAGCCCAGGAAACTGGCGCCAGTTGCGCGAGTCGCAGCCCCATCACCAGGAGAGGCACGAGCAAGGGAGGCCAGGAGGCAACAGGCAGGAGGATTTTGAGCGAAAAAATTGAAATGAACAAAAATGCTCAAAAATAGTTCTGACTTGTCACACAAAAAAATAAATGAAAACCGTCCTCTGAAGGCAGGTAAAGCAGGAGGGCGGAGGAAAAGGAGGCGGAGGAGGGGGAAAGGGGATGACGCAGACCACACTGCTGTACTCAGAACGAGAACCGAACGCACATCGTGCAACACAACATCGTGCACAACATCGTGTATTCACAACGAGGGTTGGGAAAACACAACATCGTGCAAAATCACGACGGGAGCCATTGACCCGAGCCTTCTGCGGCGTCTCTCGAAACAGGGCGAGAACGTCTGGTGTGAATAAGAATTCGAAGGCCGGATCTCAGAGAGTGCGCTGGCATGGTGGCGGGGTTTGCCGCAGGCAGCCGGATAGCACTTAAACTTGGAGTATAGGTCCTCCTCTTTGGACCCCTCGGCTTGGACCTTCTCTTGCATGTTCTGCAGGAGCTTCACAACCTTGCGGATGGGGTTTGCCACTGCCTGCGCAGAGGCGCGTTGCTTGGATGCGACGCACACTTGTATGCAAAGCGCCAGGGTGGCCACAACGCGGGCGGCCATGGCCATCCTTAGCACTTCAATGTGTCGGATTAATGGCAATTCGGCTGCGATTATCGAACCGCGCTGCTTGGCCCAGAATGGTCACATAAGGAGGACGATCACAGAGGGAGCTGCACGAGGCGGAGGAGGAGGCAGAGCCAGGCGGAGCCACAGATAGCAAAGGAAGCGCCGAGGCGACCCATGGGGGCACGAAGACAACGCATCATTGACCCAAAACGGCCCCCAAAAAAACCTCCAACTGCGCCCCAAGAAGGCCAAAAATCAGTGGTTTTCAAGGAGCGCTCGACGAAGTTGAGCGTTCTCGCCTGTTCGAGCTGCCGACGAAAGAACAAGCCCGATAGCCCCCAAATAGGGCCCCAAGATGCCCCAAAAAGGGGCCCAAAATGGTCCAAGAGGCGCCAAGACAACCCGAATGGCTCCAGAATGAGGGGGGGCGAACCGACATTCCGAACCCTCCGCCCCTGGATGACTACCCACAACGTCAGCAGGCCCCCGAAGTGGCCTTAAGGCCCCCCAGGGCCCCGGCAGGCCCAAGGATGCCCCCTAGAGGCCTTCGAGAGGTCACAAGAGGCCCGTCAGTCCCCCCACCCAGCATGCATCCACGACCAAGGCGAGGCGGCGAAATCTGCCGGAGGCAACTCGATACATAAATACGGGACGAAGCATGTCGTGCAACATATGGTATGCAAGATGTGCAAGTAGTGCAACGCGCGCACGGAATCCTAAGCATCCAACATAGTTGTATGTGGTGCACAGCTGGGTATGAAGAACATCCACCCTCCCACCCTCCCACCCACCCACCATCCCACCGTCCAGTGCTCGAGCAACCATCCCACCCTTCCACCCACACATTGTTTGGCAAAACCAATCCGTCCACGATTTCGGTAAAAGAGTTGCTCTCACATCGATATGAGAAGGCATGGTGATGGCATTGTCTCACAGGACGGGCACTGACTTCCCCTGGGAGGTGCCTTAAGGTATACTCGATCACAGCATGGGAACCCGCCGCTCAGCGGGGAAACACTAAACTAAGCAAGAGGCGATGGTCATTTCTGAGATGTGCAATGGGGGAGGAAGAGAAGAGGAGAACAACCGCAACGGCACTACTGTCAGTGGGTCCGACAGCCGTCCGACCCATCTTCCCTCCCCGCATCCAATCCGCCTAGCCCAGCCTGTCCCCGTATTCCGTAGCCGTCTCCCAACTGCTCCAGGGACTGTGTCGGGGGAAGGCGCGGGATCTGCTCTTGAAATCGCTGTTCAAAGCTCGTCCACTCATGCGCCCCGCCTCCCCGGCAAAAACGATGGAACCGCGGCTGGAAAGATCAGAAGGACCGTCGGGTCCTTCCGCCAGACCAGCTCTGGTGAGAGAGTCAGCTACCACGCGGCAGCGTGGCACCCAACGAATCTGAGACCCAATGGCGGAAAGACTGTCTTTCAACACTGCCAGTTCGATCGCTGCCCCTTCTCTCCTGGAGTGAGCCTGCACTGTCTTCGAAAGGGGACCGAAAATGGAATTGCCGGGGTCAGACAGCGCCCGCCCCCTGCAGAGCACGACTGAAATCGGAGCCTGGGGAAGGTGCCAGTCTGGCCGACTGACGCCACTGATGAGCAGATCTCCCCACGCGATGACCAACCAGTGCCCCTGAGCGTGGGCTAGACTCAGACTCTGAGTCTCGGTGGCAGCGGCTCAAAGTGGCCACGGAGCCTCCCAAGGCCGCCCCCGAGTAGCCAATTCCTATCCATAATCAATGGAAATATAAATTCTATGTTCAACAAAAACAGAACAACACAAAACAAACCAAACTGTGTGTGCCTTCTTGCTCTTTCGCTTCAGAGGGGCCCCCGAGGCCCCAGGATGGCCGCAATATCGCCACAGAGAGCCCCGGGACCGCCCAAGAGCGCACCGAGAACGCCCCCAACAGGGGCCCCCAGGGGCAACTTCCAACTCCAGCGGAGCGACGCTAGCAAAACCAAAAATGCGTGCGTTTCGGGAGCATCCTTGAAAGGCATTTGCACCAAGACGGTTCGAAGAAGGCTCCGGACACCTTGAGATGGCCTCCAAGATGGTCCAGGTTCGCTCTGCATAACCTCCGATATGCAATCCGAGAGGCGCAAACATGGCCCCAAGAGGGCTCCACGGGTATGCGGAGCCGCCCCCCAAAAGACCACGGCCACTCAAAAACACTGTGCGCCCACACGTGTCTTGCTTTCTCGACGTTTCGCTCCTGACCAGGAGGCAACTCCTGGGAGGCACTCGCAGAAACGATTCACAGCGGTTGAGCCACGTTGAGCGGCCACTGAGCCAGAATAGCCCAGAGTAAAAGAATCCCAAGATTAAGCACAGGATTAAGCCCGATTCTACGGGATTAAGCTGGATGTGGCCGGGAGCATACCGGATTAGGCCAGTTTTCGACCACGGAAATACAAGCGCAATTGCTGAAAATAACCTCCCAAGAATTGCATCCGTAACTTTACGATGGTTCCAAAATGTGTCAGGCATCTTCTCGACCGGAAGAGCCGCGAAAGCCTTTATGGCTGCCATTTCTTGGTGTTCCACCGCGTGCGCCACCACTTCCCTGATCAAGGCAACTGGCCTGGGCACCGTTCCTGGATGGGATGGCGGGGGCACGCGAAGCGTCAAGAATATATGCACAAATTCTTCACTCACGGTTGACAGAGACGGGCCGGGGTCATTGCAGAATCTCGAGGCCGGGGATGGGGGTCAGAGTTCGACCAGCACTTCAGAGAAGATCCTGAGGATACACCTCGTTCCGCGAAGCGAATACAAGGAAAGGGCGTCTCACCAGCACTAGCAATCCTTCTCACTGTCCTCTACAGCAAGGAGCAGGAGGGGTGCTCTGCGCTCAGCCGAGGATCTCCAAGGCTTGCTTGAGCCCCTCTATCTCTGCAGCCCTGCGGTCGGCCCTGTCCGCGTACGTCTCGGGCTTGGCGATGCACATGTCCTTGAGCTTCTCGAGGTACTCGAGCACGGCATCCAGCTCGGACTGCGTGGTGGCCCGCTCCGCCGCGGCCTCAGAGATGGCCTTGTCCAGCTCCGCGGCCTCCTTGGTCTCGTACTTCACCGACTGCTCCTTCGCGACCTTCGCCACCTTGTTGTCCTGGGTGGTTTTTTCGTAGTCAGACTGCGCGCTGTCCTCCGTGGCAGTGATATCGGCGAGGCCTTTGGTGAAGTCGGAGAGGCACACCTCAAGCATGGCAATGATGCCGCCGGCCGCACCGTCCTTAGCGTCGTGGGCCTTTTCTTCTGTTGCGTAGTACTCCTAGAAGAAGAGAAGGACTTTGAAAGTATCTTTCGGAAGTCCGCGTGGAGTTCTTGGATCTGCGCTGACGCGGAGCGCGCCAGGGGCGGCGCCTAAGGCGCCGCTGGGGGGGCCCAGCACCGATCCAAGAAAACGGCGCGGAACTCCGAAAGCGCATGTTTGTGCAACTGTTTCTTTCTCGAGTTCCTTGAGAATCTTCAGGGCGGCCTCAACGCCGCTGATGCCGTCCTTGAGGGACTTCTCCTGCTCTGCGAACAGCTCGCTCTCCTCCTTGCGCATCTTGTCCATCGCGGACTGCGTCGCTGCCAACTCGGCCAGCTCGCTCTCGAGAGTGGCGACGCTGTCCTTCAGCTTGGCGGAGTTGGCGGCCATCTGGTCGATCTTGGTGGACAGTGTCCCCACCGCGTCACCCTTCTCCGCCTTCTTCGCCTCCGCGTCCTTCATCTCCTTGTCGCAATACGCCTTCTGCTCGGCGTCCTGGGTGGAATCCTTCTCCAGCTTCGCGATCATCTCCGTGATCAGCCCGCGGACCTTCTCGAACGGGTCCTCGCCGTCGCGCGCGCCCAGGCGCACCGCCGAGGCCAAGCGCGAGACAAGCTGCGCCAGCGCAGGGGACTTCCTCTTGCGCGCCAGCTCGCGCACGAAGCGGACGGCACTCGCGGAGTCGTGAGCGGAGCGGCGAGCACGGACCACCTGCAGGAAGGACGGCGCCGAGGTCTGCGACAGGGCGAGGGCCGCGGCGCCTCCGGTGGTCTCTTCGATGATCGCTTTGGCCTTCCTGACCACTGCGAGCTCTTCTGCCCTGCTCTTCGCCGAGGCCTCGTACTCCTCCACGTACGTGGCGCAGTCTTTGTTGACGTCCTCGAGCATCGCCTTGTCCTCTGCGAGGTCCTTCGACACGTCAGCCAGCGAACCCTCCGCCGCAGACTTTGATTCTCCAGCCTTGGCCATCGACGTCTTCGCCGCCTCCATGTCCTTGGTGCCGAAGGCGATGCTGTCTTCGAGGGACTGGAGCAATTTTGTCCAACGGAAACGCACTTTTGCTGAGACAGCCCCGCCACCGTAACGTTGCGATCCGCAACTGCACGGTAAACAAAACGACCAACATGAACCGTATCAGTCAGTGCCCAAATGCGTCAGTCTGAGTATACTGTCCACGTGTCACAGGAGCACCATGCCTGTGAACGCTGTAATGTCTTCGAGCACCACAACGTCTATGAGCACTACAAAGCATGCGGGCATTGCGACTGTTGTGGCTGTGGCGTTTATTATTTTGAGCACCACACTTCCTATGGACACAGAGCCCTTATCAGCAAAAATGCGCATGGAAAACACCACAGAAATGGTGAGCACCACAGAGCGTGTGAGCACCCCAGACGTTTGTAAGCGCTGCGCTGGTGTTGCGCATAAGTGCCTGGAAGCACCATCGTGGCCAAGCGATGAACCGCCCTGACCTCCTCCCTCTTTTTTCCCACCCTCCATTCGCCTGTGCAACACACAGCCGTGCGATCCTCCGTTGTTATTCCGCATTCCCCTGTCTTGTATCATCTGGTTTGGTTTAAGTCCTATGGTGGTGATCTTGTTGTTGATGGAATTGTTGAAACGATATCGGCGAATACCCTCGTAACCGTGAGTTGCTGCCACTGCGCGGAACGACTGTTGCATACTGGATCAATGTGCCAGCTGCAGGTGGCGCAACTTGCCCATACCCAGACGCCACGCGCCAGGCACACACTACACTTTCTGTGCGCATTTGAGCACAAGCGCCCTGGAACGTCACAATGCCTACAAATACCGCACTGGCCACGAGCACTGCCATGGCTGGGCAAACCACAGATGGTGCAAGCAAAACGCGTCCAGCGGAAAACACAGCGCGCATTACAACACAACGCTTGTGAGCACCACAATGCCTACGCATGAGGGCACCAAAATTCCCGCAAACACCACAGACTCGATGAACACTACAGCGAGCGAGAGAACCAATGCGATGAGTGCCGCTACATCAACATAGCCCTCCGCCGCTACGGCCCACTGCCTCGCGCCTCCTGTTCTTCATGTTCCTCATACTCCCCAAATATAATGATTATCCTACTCATCCTCATCATCACTATTCCTCCTTCAAGGCCGCGATATATTGTGTCGAGCTGGCTCGTGGATGCCTTGCTCGCTTACAAAATGTGTTGAAACAAAACAGCCTGCCGTTCTCGCCTGTGCTTGGGTGTCAATGCCGATGCATGGCGTACACACCCTGAGTGATCACTGATTGGATCCCTGCGCCCGAAATCCAGCGCGAGAATTCTACACTGTAACCCATTCACGAGCTGGATTGACTTACGCGGAAATGCCAACCACGCCAAGCGGGAGTGTTTAATACTTGAGTCTACGCCCCAGTTACACCTAGCAGGCTACCCACACCGATGCACTCTGACATGGCGCGCGCGGGCGAATCATGACGCTACTGTCCCCCGGTAACGTCCACTATCGTAGCACCCCGCAATTGCGGATAAGAGTGAGGGGGCGGGCGCGGGCGACGCGGGCGTCGAAACAGCCCGCAGCAGGCGCTGAAAATGTTGATTTGTACACTGAACGCGGTTTGGGTCGCGGGTGGGTCGCAGGTTCTCCACCTGGAATGAATGCATAAGAAACCCGCCGCAGGCGCCGAAAATTTTGGGTGGGTCGCGGGGTGGGTCGCGGGTGGGTCGCGGTGGGTCGCGGGTGGGTCGCGGGTGGGTCGCGGGTGGGTCGCGGGGTGGGTCGCGGGTGGGTCTCGGGGTGGGTCGCTGGTGGGTCGCGGATGGGTCGCCAATGCAAAAGAAACCCGCCGCGGGCGCCGAAGTTTTGGCTTGTTCAGTGAACGTAGTTTGGGTCGCGGGTGGGTCGCCGATGCAAAAGAAACCCGCCGCGGGCGCCGAAGTTTTGGCTTGTTCAGTGAACGTAGTTTGGTCGCGGGTGGGTCGCGGGCTCTCCACTTCCACCTGGAGGGAATTCAAAAACAGCCCGCCGCAGGCGACGAAAATTTTGATTTGTACACTGAACGCGATTTGGGTCGCGGGTGGGTCGCAGCTTCTCCACCTGGAACGAATGCATAAGAAACCCGCCGCAGGCGCCGAAAATTTTGGGTGGGTCGCGGGGTGGGTCGCGGGTGGGTCGCGGGTGGGTCGCGGGTGGGTCGCGGGTGGGTCGCGGGTGGGTCGCGGGGTGGGTCGCGGGTGGGTCGCGGGCGCGGGTGGGTCGCGGGGTGGGTCGCGGGTGGGTCGCGGGTGGGTCGCGGGTGGGTCGCGGGTGGGTCGCGGGTTTAGGCTGTGCGCTCTTACTTGCCCGCGAGTCATTCAACACGTATACCCTACACCCTCGAAACCCGCCCTCTTCGTCTTCGATCACACCCCTTTCGGGGGGATTATTTCTCTTTGCTGGGGCCGGCGGGCTTAGACGTACGGGCAAACCGGAACGGGCGGACAATCCTTCGGGGGCGTACATCTCTCTGCCCGCCATTGGAATTGGCGCGGGCCCTGCAAGAGGAGGAGGGGAAGAACGAGGGAGAGTGGGAGGAAGGGGAGGGGGAAGGACGAAGGAAGAGGGAAGATACCACGTTGTGAAGGCGTCCTTGGCGCGTGCGTGGTTCCTGAGCGCCGAAACGCAATTCCAGAATAATTTGTGAGGACGTCGCACGCGAGAGCGCAGTCCTGAGTACATTGTGAGGAAATCTCGGGCGGGAGCGGGGGCCCTGACTAAGTTGCGAGGAAGTCTCAAGCGGGAGCGCCGTTCCTGAGCAAATTGCACGGAAGTCTCAGGCGGGAGCGGGGGTCCTCACTAAATTGCGAGGAAGTCTCAGGCGGGAGCGCCGTTCCTGAGTCAATTGCGTGGAAATGTCAGGCAGGAGCGGGGGTCCTGAGTAAAATTCGAAGAAGTCTCAGGCGGGAGCGCCGTTCCCACGTAAATTGCACGGAAGTCTCAGGCGGGAGCGGGGGTCTTGATTACATTGCGAGGAAGTCTCAGATGTGAGCGCCTTTCCTGAGTAAATTGCGCGGAAGTCTCAGGCGGGAGCGGGGGTCCTGAGTAAAAATCGAAGAAGAAGTCTCAGGCGGGAGCCGTTGTTGTTGTAGCCCGGGGGGCAGGGGCACAGTTTGAGCAGGAAGACTTTCCTTGAGAAAAAACAAGGTGCGAGCCCCGGGGGTGGCACTTCAATCGAAAAAAACAATGTGCACTGGTGGGGGGGGATCAACAAAAATTATTCTTCAAGAATGAGAGTTCAACAACAACAACAACAACAACAACAACAACAACAACAACAACAACAACAACAACAACAACAACAATCCGCATCGCGGAATTCCACTTCAGCCACGCACCCAGGGACAGTGAATGACCGTTCGGTTCAGCCCCCTCACTCTGATCGACTACGACTTGCATGGGGAAAAGAGCCCTGTGCGGGCCTTCGTGGGTGACCCACCTTTATGGGATAGAACTCGGATGGATTAGGCTACCCCAGGCCCTACCCTAGGCCCTAGGATAGCCTAGGGAAACCCTACAATAGGGTCCTTGGGGTAGGCCTAGGGTAGGCCTAGGGGTAGGCCCGGGGTAGGCCTGGGGGTAGGCCCGAGGGGTAGGCCCTAGAGGTAGGCCTGGGGTAAGCCGAGGGGTAGGCCCTATAGACAGGCCTAGGCTTAGGGGCAGGCCCTAGGGATAGGCCTAGCGATGATGGGCCTAGGGGCCCCAGAGTTTTACTCGTCTGGCCAAGCCTGGACGGCGCGCGGGCCAGCCGAACAGGAGGGCGACGACGACAGCGACCAGGCCCGCGGACCCCGCCCAGTGCCGAGCCGCACCAGCTTACGGAGCTGACCCCGTTCGTCGCGGTGACGAAGCGGACCCGGCCGCACTCCCCCCTCAGGGCCCCCAGGCTCCCTCAGGGCAGATGGGCCCCAGGGCCCCCTGGGGCTCGAGCCCTCCCTGGGCGGGTCGGGGCCCCGGAGCAGGTTAGCTCCCCCTCGGGGCGAGAGAGGCAGCCAACCTCACGGGCGGGTCGGGTCGGGCGAGGCGGGACATGGAAGAATTGCGTAAAGGGTGCCACACCGTCCGGCTGGCACGCGCGAGGCCGAACGGCTGGGCCCGCTCGAGCGGGCCAGGCCCTCACGGGCGGGTCGGGTCGGTCGGGCGGGACAGTGAAATACGGAGTTAGTCTGGCTGGCACGCGAGAGCCCCAGCGACAGGGCCTGGTCGAGAGGGCCGGCCTTCACGGGCGGGCGGGACATTAATAAGGTAAAATGTGATGCATAATGCGGCTGGCACGCGAGAGCCCCAACGCGAGAGGCCCGACGACGACGACGACGACGACGACGACGACGACGACGACCACGACGACGACCACGACGACGACCACGACCACCACCACGACCAGCACGACCACCACCACGACCACGACCACGACCACGACCACGACCACGACCACGACCACGACCACGACCACGACCACGACCACGACGACGACGACGACGACGACGACGACGACGACGACGACGACGACGACGATCCGCCCCCTGGGGCGAGTCGAGACCCCTGGGGTGCCGAGAATGCTCGCGCTTGGGGCCTGGGCCGGGGCCCCTAAGGGCCCCCTGGGCCCTGGGCTCCGGGCCCCCAAGGCCCCTGGCCCTCCTGGGCCACCCCGAGCACCCCACCGGGACGGGTTGGGGCCCCCCCCGGGGCTCCTCCCTCCTCCTCCCTCCAGCCCATGTGGACTCCTCGTCTGGCCAAGCCTGGCTAGCGCGCGGGCCGAACCGGAGAGCGACGACGAGGACGACGACGACGACGACGACGACGACGAAGACGACCACCACCACCACCACCACAACCACCACCACGACCACGACCACAGCGACCACGGCTCTAGGCCTGCGGACCCCGCCCGGTGCCGAGCCGAGCCCGTTCGCGGTGTCGAGGCGGGCCCCGCACCCCCTGGGGCCCCCCAGGCACAGGGCCATCCAGGGCCCCCCGGAGCCCCCTGGGGCCTCCCGGGGCCCTCTGGACGGGTCGGGCCCCCCCAGAGCGAGTCGGGGCCCCCATGGCATCGGAGCGGGTCGGCGCGGGTCGAGCTCCCCCTCGAGAGAGGGAGCCAATCTCACATGCGGGTCGGAGGCATGGAGTTAAGCATGCTGCCACGGCTAGCTGGCACGCGCGAGCCCGAACGGCAAGGCCTGGTTGAGCTGGCAGGGCCCCCACGGGCGGGGCCCCCACGGGCGGGTCGGGTCGGGCGAGGCGGGGCATTCAAGTATGGAGTGAAATATGCTGCATCGTGCGGCGGGCACGGGAGAGCTCGAACGGCCAGGCCTGGTCGAGCGGGCCGTGCCCTCACGGGCGGGTCGGGTCGGGCGGGCGAGACGTTAAGGCATGGAGAAAACTATGCTGCAACACCTGGCTGGCACGCGAGCGCCCCAACGCTAGGGGTAGGCCCTGGCTATGGGTAGGCCCTCGGGGTAAGCCCAGGGGTAGGCCTAGGAGTAGGCCCCAGGGGAAGGCCAAGGGTAGGAGCAGGGGTAGACCCTAGGGGTAGGCCTAGGGTAGGCCTAGGGGCACGCCCTAGGGGTAAGCCTAGGGTAAGCCTAGGGGTAGGCCCAAGGGGTAGGCCTAGAGTAGGCCTAGGGATAGGCCCTAGGTGTAGCCCTAGGGTAAGCCTGTAGGTACGTCCTAGGGACAGGCCCTAAGGGTAGGCCCAGAGGTCGGCCCAAGGGTTAGGCCTATGGCTTGGGGTAAGCCCGAGGGGAAGGCCTAGGGTAAGCCGAGGAGTAGGCCCTAGGGGTAGGCCCTAGGGGTAAGCCTAGGGTAGGCCTACCATCTGGTTGATGCCCGACCCTCTATATATATATATATGTATATATATATATATATATATATATATATATATATATTATGTATATATACAACTGACCAACCTTCGCCGAAACGTCAACCGAGGCTTCTAGAATTCGAATCGGTGGGTGCTATTCCCGACCGTCTTGTTGTGCTAGGTCCACGTTTTGAAGAGGGAGCGCCCCGCATCCCCCTCACTCCCCCCATCTCCTACCTCCCATCCCCGCCTCTGATTTCCCCACGTCCTTATCGTCCTCGTCATCATCACCCTCATCAGCATCAGCAGCAGCATCATCAGAATCATAAGCAGCAGCATCAGCATCATCATCAGAATCAGCATCGTCATCATCATCATCATCATCATCAGCAGCAGCAGCATCATCATCATCAGCAGCATCATCAACATCAGTAGCACCATCATCATCAGCATGATCATCAGCAACCTCATCATCATCAGCATCATCAGCATCGTCAACATCATCAGTATTATCATCGTCATCATCATCATCATCATCATCATCATAATCATCATCATCATCATAATCATCAACAGCGTCAGCATCATCGGCATCAGCAGCACAAGCATCGTCATCATCGACAGCATTAGCAGTGGCATCGTCATCATCATCATCATCATCATCAGCAGCAGCAGCATCCTCATCCGCTTCATCAGCAACATCAACAACCACATCATCACCAGCATCATCATCAGCAGCGGCATACTCATCATCATCATCATCATCATCATCATCATCATCATCATCATCATCATCATCATCATTTGCAGCAGCATCGCCATCATCATCAACAGCATCATCATCCACACCACCGCCACCACCACCATCACGATTAGCAGCAATATCATCATCCCAACCATCCTCAGCAGCATCAGCATCAACATTAGAATCAGCATCATGATCATCATCATCAGCAGCAGCAGCATCAGGAGCAGCATCAGCAACAACAAAATCTGGTCCTCAGCATCAGCACCATCACCATCATCATCATAACTCGTACCACCATCCTAATCAGCAGCAGCATCGTCATTGACACCACAATAACTATGATCAGCATCAGCATCAGCATCATCGTCATCATCATCAGCAGCATCGTCATCACCATCACCATCACCATCATGAGTATCATCACCAGCATTAGCATCATCATCAATAGTTTCAGTATCATCATCATCATCATCATCATCATCATCATCATCATCATCATCAGCAGCATCATCATCATCATCATCATCATCATCATCATCATCATCATCATCATCATCATCATCATCATCATTATCATCATCATCATCATCATCAGCATCATGGTCCTCCTCATCCTCCTCAGCATCAGCATCATCATACTCGGCCGCATCATCCGAATCATCAGCATTATCATCATCATCAACATCACCAGCATCACCATCCGCATGAGCATCAGCAGTATCATCATCATCATCATCATCATCATCATCATCATCATCATCATCATCATCATCATCATCAGCAGCAGCAGCATCATCATCACCATCATCATCATCAGCAGCAGCAGCAGCAGCGTCGTCGTCGTCGACGTCGTCGTCAACAACGTCATCGCCATCACAGTCATCAACATCATAGAGAGCTCCGCCGAAGGGCCTGGAGGCAGGGTCCGCGTGCAAGCGCTGGGCCCACTCCGAGACTTCCCTCGAACGCTTCATGATCCAACAGGGAGCTCGACCGAAGGCTGCTGTGGCAGGGTTCGCATGCGTTCGCCCCTCCCACTTCGGCATACCTCTCACACGTGTCGTGGCCCCACAAAGAGCTCCACCGAAGGCTCCTGTGGCAAGGTCCGCATGCGTCCCCCCCGCCCACTTCGGCACACCCCCGTCACACGTTTCGTGGCCTCAGAAAGATCTCCACCCAAGGTTCTCGTGCCCGGGTTCGCCTGCGTCCCCCAGCCCACTTCGGCACACCAACCACACGCTTCGTGGCCCCACAGGGAAATACACAAAACGCTGCTGTGGCAGGGTCCGCATGCGTCCCCCCGCCCACTCTGGCACATTCTTCTCACGTTCCGTGGCACCGTAAGGAGCTAGAACGAACGCTCCTGTGGAAAGGTCCGAATGCGTCCCCCCCGCCCACTTCGGCACACCCGTCACACGTTCCGTGGCGCCGTAGGGAGCTTCCCCCTCCTTCGTCCCACCAGCCTTGCGGCACTCACACTTGCATATGGCTGGGTCCTTCGCGGGGATGGTTGGTTTGGCGGTTGTTTGCTTATTGTCGTGTGTTGTGTGATTTGTGCTCTTGCTGGGCTTGCCTTATTGCGTTTGTTTGGTGGTCTGAGATTCGGGTGGTCAGGGTTGGACCAGCCCCCCCAAAGTGCAGTCGATTCGCGCTGCGCGCATGATTCCCAATTACTACACTCATGACCTGTAATCGTGCGCTACTGCGCCCGCAATTTAGTCGCAGTCCTCTCTGTGACTTGGAGGCGCCATAACCAGCAAAAACGGCATGGCGAAACCAAATACATTCAAATCGACCTGTCTCTCTACTGAGTACCCTCCCTACTCTCCAGTCCCTCCGCTATGTGTTCCATTCGCTGTTCCCTGCTCCACTCTAAGCTCGACCCTCTGTTCGGCACTCTACTCCCTGCCGTCCACTCTCTTCCCTATCCTCTGATCCTACACGCTACCTTGCTCGCCATTATCCACGCAACGTTCTAATGCACGGTCTAAGTTGTCCCAGCCGACCCTTCGCTCACCCCTCTCATCTCTACTCTGCCTTGATCTGTGCTGGTTACCCTCTCTGCGTTCCATTACCTCAATCTTCACTGCACTAGATGATCCCTGCCCCACTATACTCAACCCCTATTCTGCGCAACCTACTCCCTGCCCTCCACCCCGTTCCAACCCTTTACGCATACACGCTGCGATGTTACCCGATATATACTCCACGCGCCACTCCACCATGCTCTATGTGTTTCAACCAGACACTCTACTCTACGCGCTCATCTACCTCTACTCTATAACACCACCCCGCTCTACTCTGAACTCCGTACACTGCAGAAACTAGTGCCGTCCCTCCTGCTACCTTCCCTGCATGGTATGCAGTTTCGTCTCTGTGTTCTCTATTGTCTATATCACTGCCTGCCCCACAATATACTAACCCCATCCCTCTGCGTCACACGCTGCTGTTTACTACACCCTGCCCTTTACAACCTTACATCTACGACCCATTCACACCAAACTCTCTGCTCCAAGATTTCCTCGTGTGGTTGCTGTACACGTCACGTTTTACTCGCTGCTCTGGTGTACCCTCAAAAATCTACTCGCTGATTCCCACCCCACGCTGCTCTCAATCCTGTACTCTGCAATATGGCAATATGTAAGTTTTACCCGCTCCCCTCCCCCCCCACCCACCATCTACTCCATTCGCCCATACGTCATCTAACGCCTGCTTCACTAGTTACTCCATTCTCTACCAAACTCCACCCTCAACTTTATACGTAGCTGTCGAATCGGCATTGCTCTCTACCACCTACTCCCTCCCACTCGCATATGCAATGTACCCAAACTCTATACTCGAGTGTCTGATGGCTCCTCTGTTCTCTGCTTCATGTGATACTATCTGCGCTCATGGGCCATGCATTATCTGCTGTTTGACTCCACCCTCTAAGTTCTACTTCGCTGTCTACTCTACCTTACCCTCTGCAATATACTCGATGCGGCCTCTCTCACTCTGGTCACGAGTATACAACATGTACTCTCTATTCTGATTTACTCTGACCATACATTACTATCTACTCTGGGGTATCACCTGTTCCATACCTTCATCAATTGTAGTCTCGACCGCCTCCTCATCGCCAGCGCTAGCCAATCCAACATGACTCGCGACTCTCTACTCTAATAGACTAGTTACTCCCCACTCTACTCTGCACTCTTCCCAGTCCACTCGACTGATGCCTCTACTCTCTGCCATGCTCCCAAGCTCCCATACTCTCTGTACACGGTCTACGCTCTATAGATATCTACTCTGAAGTCGGATCCACTGTACTGAAGATTGAACCCCTTCTACGCCACTATTCATCATTTACTCTCTGCTCTACGTTGAGAACGTATCCATTATCTCATATGCACACATACGCTGCGCCCCATTCTCGACACCCTAGTATACTCGCCATCCATTCTCTGCACTCTACTCAAATGAATCTTCTACCTATACGACCACCCGTCGAGTGATAAGAAGGCTTGGGCGTGGGAAAAGATATCCTAGCGAAGGACCCAACCATAAGCAAGTGTGAGAACCGCAAGGCGGGTGGGACGAAGCAATGGGCATTCCCACTTGGGCCACGAACCGTTTGAGGGGTGCGCCAAAATGGCGCGGGGCCGCCATGCGAACCCTGCCACTGGGGCCTTCGGTGGAGCTGAATACGAGCCACTAACCGTGAGAGCGGTGCACCAAAATGGCGCGGGGCCGCCATGCGAACCCTGCCACTGGGGCCTTCGGTGGAGCCCCCTATGGGGCCACGAACCGTGTGAGGGGTGCACCAAAATGGCGCGGGGCCGCCATGCGAACCCTGCCACTGGGGCGTGAAGTGGAGCTGAGTATGGGGCCACGAACCGTCTGAAGGGTGTGCCAAAATGAGACGGAGCCGCCATGCGAACCCTGCCACTGGGGCCTTCGGTGGAGCTGACTATGAGGCCACGAACCGTGTGAGGGGTGCACCAAGATGGCGCGGGGCCGCCATGCGAACCCTGCCACTGGGGCTTTCGGTGGAGCCCCCTGTGGGGCCACGAACCGTGTGAGTGGTGCACCAAAAGGGCGCGGCACTGCCATGCGAACCCTGCCACTGCGGCCTTCGGTGGAGGCCCCATGGGGCCACGCCACCAACAAAAAGAGGGGTGCGCCAAAATGGCGCGCGGCCGCCATGCGAACCCTGCCACTGGGGCCTTCGGTGGGGCTCCCTATAGGGCCACGAACCGTGTGAGCGGTGCACCAAAATGGCGCGGGGCCGCCATGCGAACCCTGCCACTGGGGCCTTCGGTGGAGCCCTCTGTGGGACCACGAATCGTGTGAGTGGTGCACGAAAATGGCGCGGCACTGCCATGCGAACCCTGCCACTGGGGCCTTCGGTGGAGCCCCTACGGGGCCACGCCACCAACAAAGAGAGGGGTGCGCCAAAATTGCGCGGGGCCGCCATGCGAACCCTGCCACTGGGGCCTTCGGTGGAACTGAATATGGGGCCACGAACCGTGTGAGGGGTGCGCCAGAATGGCGCGGGCTGGCATGCGAACCCTGCCCCTGGGGCCTTAGGTGGAGCTGAATATGGGGCCACGACGGGGCCGCCATGCGAACCCTGCCACTGGGGCCTTCGGTGGAACTCCCTATGGGGCCAGGAGCCGTATGAAGGTTGCGCCAAAATGACGCGGGGCCGCCATGCGAACCCTGCCACCGGGGCCTTCGGTGGAGCTCCCTGTGGGGCCACGAACCGTGTGGGGGGTGCGCCAAAATGAGGCGGGGCCGCCATGCGAACCCTGCCACTGGCGCCTTCGGTGGAGCTCCATATGGGGCCACGAAACGCTGTACCGGGTGGGTGAAACGCAGGGAGGAGGGAGGAGGTGGAGGGAGGAGGGAGGAAGGAAGGAGGGAACGCGGGAACCGTCTCTTCAAAACGAGGACCCAACACCACAGGATGGTTGGGAAAAAACAATTTGACAAATGCGATGGGTGCGATGATGGCGCTCTCGAGTCAGCGAAGACGCGTGATGACGATATCGCGCTGCGATGTAATGTCGCCATAATCCCCACTTTCGATCTCGATCGATCGATCCCACTATCGACCTCACTGGATCGATCACACTCGATCGATCTCACTATAGATATCACGATCAATATCACTATAGATCTCGCGCTCGATCTCACTATCGATCTCACCATCGATCTCACTATCGATTCCTCTATCGATATCACAACCGATCTTACTATCGGTACCACAACCGATGTCACAATCAACATCACTTGCGATATCACTTTTGATATCAATATCCATCCCATTCTTGCATCATCGATCTCACTATCGACTTCGCTATCGATACCAAAGCGGGACTTCCCCGGCCACCGCCCGCCCACCGCCGACGGAACACCGACGAGACACCAACGGGACACCAACGGGACACCACAGGACACCACGCCGGGACACCCCGGGCCACCGCGCGCCCAAAGTGGGCGGAGTGGCGGTCCACTGTATCTGAATCGCCCTAGCGACGGCGAGGTCATTCCTCTCGCGCGCGGGGGTAACTTCACCTCGCCCGCACGCACGACACGACACCGAAACCGATGTTCCGGAGGGGGGCCTCTCCGCTCCACTGCGATCTCACCCTCCGACCTCTGATGCCACCTACTCTCTACCCTTCCATGTTGCTCTGTTCTGCCCTCTGCTCTGTGTGCAGCTTCCCTAGGAAAGTGGAGTAGATAGTACGATATGGAATGGAGAACACGCTGGGGTGCAGAGCAGAGGTATAGTGGGACAGATGGAATGGAGAGTGGAGAGTAGAGGATCGAAGAGGGCAGAGGGCAGAGAGTAGAGATCAGTTGAGAAGTAGAGCAGCGAGATCGTGTGCAGAGTAGCGAGCAGAGGCAGAATGGAACAGTGCATGCGCAGAACCACGGAAGCAAAAAAGCTCCTGCTTGAGGAGCTCGAAGGCCTGCTGGGCCTTGCTCTCCTTGGCGCGGGCATCCGACAACGAGGACTCCGCCTTGTCGAGCAGGTCCCCGAGCACGTCCACGATGCTGCCGGACTTGCTCTCGTACACGGCCGCGTCCGGGGCGCCGGCGTCGCCGTCGCTGGCCTGGTGCGTGCTCTGCACGAAGGCGGTGAGCCTCGAGGCGTCCGCCTGGCTGAACATGGCCGCCTTGACCATCACCTCGAGCGCCTGCACCACGGTGCCGGCACTCTGGACCTGCACCAGGGCGGCGCCGCCCGACTTGGCCAACTCCCTCTCCAGCACCGCGATGGCTCGCCGGAGCGTGTCGATCGTCGCTGCCAGCTCCTTCTCCTCGGCCTCGAAGTCCGCCGACCCCTTGGGGTCACGGCGTGCGAGATGCTTCCCCCTCCCCAAACCCCTCCCCCGGGAGCCCGGTCCGGCCGGTTTGGAGGGGGGGGGGGGGGGGGCAAAGTGCCGGCCGCACCCCTTGGAGCCTCAGGGGGCCCCAAAACGAGCCAAGAGGACCCCAAAAGGCCCCCCGGACGGTCCAAGAGGGCTACGAGTCGCTGAAAGATCGCTCCACGACGCCCAAGATTGCCTCCAGACGGCCACAGAGGCCCCCAAGACGGCCCAAGAAGCCACCAAGAGGCGCCAAAAGGCCCTCCAGAAGCAAAAATCGTTCCATTCCCTACGGAAATCCGCCGACACTGTCGGCGTGTGCGAGGGGCTTGGCTGTTCGAGTCGTCGTCTCCGTCGGTCGTTGCCTCCGTCGTTCCCTTTCCCTGCAGCTTCCTTCTCAAGCTCGTGAGCGAGAGAAAAATCTAGCAGTGTCGTAATCGAGTCGAAGGGAAGCCCCTTCCCTTCGATCCCTTCCCCAGGGGGGGGGGGGGTCCCGGGGGGGGTCCGGGGGGGGGGGGGGGGGGGGGAGGGGGGGTGGGGGGGGGGGGGGGGGGCAGATTCGTTTTTCCTCGGGCGGCCTCGAAACCTGGAAAACACTCCACTTGAGGCCCGGATGCCCCACATGGCGGCCTCCCTGGAAAACACTCCACTTGAGGCCCGGCCCAATGGCCCCCGAGACGGCCCAAGAGGGCCCCGCGTCGCCCAAAGATCGGCCGAAAATGCGCAAGATAGCCCCAAGACCGCCCAAGAAGCCTCCAAGACTTCCCAGGCCCCCTCCAAGAGACCCCCAGGAAGCCCCAAGAGGCCCCCACGAGGCTTCCAAGCGGCCCCTAAGAGCTTCCCAAGAGGCCCACAAACTACCCCCACGAGGCCCCCAAGAGCGCTCGTCGTCGTCGTCGTCGTCGCCATTCAGGGTCGGCGGCACCGGCCGTAAGGCCTTCGCAATACATATATTTTTCGCACATTCGCCTCTTGGGCTTCCGCGAAGCCCACAACGGCCCAAGAAGCCTTCAAGATCGACCAAAGATAGCCCAAAAGGGCTCCAAGACGGCCCAAGATGTCACCAAGACAACACGGCCCAGGAGGACCCCAGGACAGCCCAAAAACGAGGCCCAGAGGGGAAACCCGAATGGACATTTCGAGCACTCGGCCCCGAAAAACCTGAGGCGCCAAGAGGCCCCCAAGAGGCTCCCACGAGGCCCGCGAGAGGCCCAAAAGAGGCCCTGGAGGCCTCAACACGGCTCCCAAGAGGCCTCAAAAAGTGATGCCAGGAGAGCCCAGAGAAGCCCAAGAGCAGAGCCGCGATCCGCCAACCGCCCCCGACGAAATCCCGAGAAACTGAAACCCCAAGATTCTCCAGAAATCACGCACGTTCCGCAAACTCCGTTTTTCACTCTTACTGCCGCCTCAAGGGGTCGGCGGTGCGGCATCAGCCAATGAATCACCGACCTCCTCGGCGCGAATCTTCGTGGCCGACTGGAGGTCCTTGTCGTCCTTCGCGATCTGGCCTGCGAGCTCCTCGGTCTTCTCCGTGAGGGAGCTGATGGACGCGATCTCCTTCGCGATCTTGGCCTCGAGTTCGGCGACGTCGCTCGTCCCCGTCTTGATCTCAAATCCAAGGTTCACTGCCGTATCCTTGCACCAGGTGTCCTTTTCCGCCTTGAGCTTGGCAGCCTCCTCCGTCTCATGGACAATCGACGCCTCTATCTTCGACATCAGCTCTAGCACCTTGCCGATTGGGGCACTAACGCTCGTGGCCTGGGCAACGCCGAGCAGCAGCAGCAGAAGCTGACCGATCACCTGCATTGTTTCTAAAGGACTGACCTTCGCCTGTTGAAAAGCCTCGTCTGACAGCGAAGACCTCACGCTATACAAAGCAGCTTGAGCCAGGATGTCCAGGGAAGAGAGGACGAGTCCGCCGAACCCCGCTTGCCAGGGGTAAGAAAGCGGGTGAGACATTTGGCTGTTCCCCTCCCCCTTTTCCACCGCACTGAGGTCCAAAATGCCGTGTGAGGGGGGGGGATGGCGTACGCAACTTGAACAAAGAAGATCAATCGGATGGACAGGAAAAGGGTGAATGGACATCACCACCACCACCACGTCTGCGGCCACGCTCCCATCGTGACGACGTGCGGGGGAGGGAGGAGGTGGAGGAGCAGAAGGAGGAGGAGGACTGCTTCCTGTCACGGTTCAGCCGCTTCAGCCTTGAACGGTTATCCGCTATCCGACAGCGGAGATCGTTCAATGTTGGCCTACAATTAGGTCGGGCATGCCCTCCTACTGGCGAAGTTTGGATTTTCTTGGGCTCAAGAACATATCTCAGACATTGTCGAAAAAATGGCCCCCCGACTATTTTTTTGACAGATTCCTCCTGCAGAGGGGCCTAACCGACAAACGCCTACAGCCAGCGTGCAACCAGAGAGGAGCGCCACAAGAGGGAAACGCAGGAGCGCCTCTGGCCACGGCTGGACCTCGCCACTAACGGGTCCCGCGACGGAGATCTGCGGAAAACGGCCCGAGAACCCGAGCCGCGCCCGGGCCCAAGGGTCAAGGTCAAGCCTGCATGCCCGCGAAGGGGGCGGCCGCTCAGGGCACAGGCGACGAGTGCGGGATCGGTGACTGGAGGGTAGCCGCCAGAGACGCACGCTCTTGGAAGTGCATGACCGGAGATTTCCTTCACCACACGAGCGCCTGCCAGTTTTTAACCGCCTGTGCCCTAAGCGGCCGCCCCTTCGCGGGCATACGGGCTTGACCTCGACCTTGGCCTTGACATCAAGAGGCACCTCGTCCTCATGACCCCATCCCTCAGGACCCCACGCCCGGGCCCAAAGCGGTCCCTATTTCAACGTCCCGGCTGCGTGATTGGGCACACGAGGACCCCTCACCCTTTTTGGGCGGCGACGGCGACCACATTTAGGAGGGCCAAGAACACTAGGGATGGGGGGTCTTTTCTGCAGGCGTATCTTACCAGACCGCCCACATGCCTTGGCCCTGATGTGAGAAAGGGGACCTCAGTCAGGCCACGTTTTCACCGTATCATCAGGGTTGGGGGTTGTTTTGTCTTCGATGACTGCACTTCAAGCCGCCGGTAGCCCCCCACCTGAAACACTCGCGCCGGCGTCGCCGGCGCGTCGACGCGGCGCGAGCCTGCCGCACCTTGGGGGTGCAGGATCTGCTGACTTGAACGGCGCAGGCAGGCGGGACGGCTCGCGAGAGGGCCCCAAGAGGTACGCAAGACACCACCACCACCGCCCCCGAGCCCTCCCTGCCCCTCCCCTCCAAATGCTGGCTGGCAGTGATCCTCCTAGCTGCCAGGTACAGCGGGCTCCAGCCGTCACGACGTCCGTTCTGGCGCGAACCTCTGCGACCCTGAACAGCATCCTCTTGCGCCCCGGTGGCTCTCGACCCCATCCCTCGTGTGGACCTGGGGGTCCCGAACCCGTGTGGTGACACACCGTGCGGTGACCTCAAAATCCAAAGAGACCCCACCACACTATCCGCCGCAAAAATTTCGGGACCCTGGAGGCACCTGTCGCCCGAGACGTCCCCCCGAGTCCCGACTGAGTCCCAAACCGACTCACCACACGGTGTGGCCACCGCACCGTCTGGGGGCCCCCGAGTGGACCTCGCGCTGCTTCCCGTCATCGGGCTCCGGGGCCGAAAGAAGGCCCCAGGCGAGAGGCCTCCTGGATGGGGTCGGAGTAGATGGGGTCGGAGGATCGCGCCGCATCGCCAATGCAACGGCGATGCATCGGCGATGCATCGCCGTCGTTGGCGACGCACCGGCGGCGTCGACATGTGAGCGTCCAGGTTGGTTCGTTTCCTGACCCCACCTTGGGATAACCCCCCTTGGGAAAACCAAAAGGTCCCGATACCGCCACTCCCCTGACCTCTCCCAGGGTGCGCTCTGATCAAAATCTTGAGGCGAATCCAGCGGTGGCGACGAGAGCCTCCCAGGAGGCCTACCAAACAGAGGAAAACGAGGTAAACGTAGCGGCATCGCTACCTTCTCCTCCTCTGACCATCTACGACCTCCAACTGACTCTGCAATTCTACCAAGCCACCCCAGCCCAACCCGAAATCGCCGTGGGGCCTGCCAGTTTCCAGCTGGGGGGCTTTCTGCAGCATCGAGAACGTACCACGTAAAACGTACGCCCCCCGACCCGGAATTTTGGGGAGTCAGGGACCTTCGGGTTGGGTCGGGGTGGTTTGGTAAGCAGTGAGACTCGGGGTGGCGCCTCCCCCCCACCAGAGCGGCCGCCGCCACCTCCGCCCGAAAAACCGAAAAACATTCAAGGGTAGCATCTCCCAGGATGCACCAGAACATCCAACAAACACGGAGAACATTAGGGCACCCTCCCCGAACCGACCTCGCTCCTACACCTCGATCCGACCGCACCTTCTCTAGAAGAAAAAAAGGCATAAATATAAACTTCTGGCGCTCCGCGCGGATTTCTCGGCTCTGCGCTGGACCCCCCTCCCCGGCGCGCGGAGCGTGCCAGGGGCGGCGCTGGAGGCGCTGGGAGGGGGGGGGCCCGGCGCGGATCCAAGAGATCCGCGCGGAGCGCCAAAAGTTTATGTATATTGCGCTGTTTTCGCCTTCGAGAACCGACCTCGATCGGACAATACCCTCCACCAACACTCCGGCAGAGGGCAGCGCCCGCCGCTCCAGGCAGGCAGGCCCTCCTCACGAGGAACGAACGCCCTACGCTCGCGCGGCACGCGCAGGGGTCACAGTCTTCTTGCCAGGTGTGGGGACACTAGCCCCCCATAGCCCTTGCCTTACCTCCTCCTCCTCCTCCTCTTCCTCCTCCTCCTCCTCCTCCTCCTCCTCCTCCTCCTCCTCCTCCTCCTCCTGCTCTTCCTCCTCCTCCTCCTCCTCCTCCTCCTCCTCCTCCTCCTCCTCCTCCTCCTCCTCCTCCGACCCTCTACGAATCCCCTGATCCCCGGGACGGCGCCTCTCCCGCTGGAGCGGCCGCGGCCGCCTCCGCCGGCGCCTCCGCCGCCGCCGCAGCCTCGGCGGGGGGGGGGGGGGTCGCGAAGGCGCGCGCGGCGCCCGCCGTCGGCGCCCCTCCCCGCCGCCACACGGCATTGCTTACCAGCCTCGAACGTATCCCTATCCCTAAGATTGACACGCCAAAAGGCGATGGCAATCTTAGGGATTCGCCCTCTCAAAAAATAAGGGAATCCCTAAGATTGGCATCGTGATGAGGAGGTGCCCAGCATAGGGATAGGGATATGTTCCAGGCTGGTAACACACGGCATTTCGAAGCGGGCACGTATCCGTGGACCAGCGCCCGTGGGACCGACGCCCCCGGACCCCAGCGGGCAGTGGGTGCCAAGCCATCTGCACAGCGGTGCCAGGTCAGACTCGAACTCGCCGGGTGCGCCGAGGGAGGTCGCAGAGGCAGCGCCCTCATGCAGCGTCGTGGCAGTGCCGGCCGGTGTGGGACCAGCCGTGTCGTGGGCAAGCGTTCCATGATGTCTCGGCCGCCGCGCGCCGAACCCGCAGAAGCCGCGCGGCACGCTGAGCGCTTGCAATCAATCCAGATTTCACCGTCTGCTTTGGTGGGGGGGCCTGCTCGGAGCTGTCTTGGAGGGGCCAAAGGCCGCCCCTTCACGGCTGGTCTGGGGGTGGGGGTCTAAAACTGTGACCCCCTCCCTTATGGGACGCACAGGGACATACTAGTACTAGATGTTCTCCTTGGAGACGCGCGCCCAACCCGAACATACAGTACACCCATCTTGTAACACATCGTTTGCCGAGCGGTGTGGCCTGAAAACGCCCGACACGACGCATATACTATGAGATTTCTCAGGGCGCGCGTCGCCGCCAGGGGCTGGGGCGACGCACACATAGCATTAGCATGTTGAGGTGCCGCCAACTTTAGTAAGCAATTCGGGACACATTTGGGGGGCCCGAACATACTTGGGCCCGACTGGGCCCCCCCGCCATGGGTGACTCTCTAAGAATCCCCACGGCCCCAGCCCGTCCCCTCCCCTCCCCATCACGGACAGGCCGCGCACGCAGCGGCCCACCCTGAGCTGCGGCGCCCCAAAACTGCCCGAAGAGGCCCCCAAGAGGGCCCCAAGACGGCCCTAGAGGCGCCCAAGACGGCCCCAGGACGGCCCCACGACGACCCCCAAGACCGCCAGCAGCCTCCCAGCGAGCTCCGAAGCGCCCTCAGGACGCCCCCCAAAGCCCCAGGGGGGCCAAAATCGATTCCTCGGGTTGGCACGGCGGGCTCCCGCGTTCCAAAAAGGCCCTCTGGAGGGTCCCGCGCGTGTCCCGAGCCAGAGGGCAGAAATCGATGACCAGTGCCCATCGTGAACGCAGAAACGTGGGTGTCGATCTTGGTCGTCGTCCATTTTGGTCATCGTCGTTTCGTGGCTCCTCTTCCCGAATCGGCGACGGCCGGCACGGACCATGCCCAGGATCGGCGCCGACAAGATCCCGCGACATTGTGGTCATGGTCATCGCGTTCTCTTCTCGACCAGCAGTCGATGTACATGCGCGCGCGAGGCGTGGAGAAGCGCCCAGGCAGCGTTGCCTGGCTGCGCGCGCAGCGCCAAGCACGTCCCAGGCAGGCCTTCGCCATGGTTTCTGCCCATGCCCCCCCTGCCCTTGCCCGTCTCCCCTCGATAAAAACGCCAACCATACACAGCCGGAAACCCGCTGGATGTTTATGATTGATCCCTTGTCGACTCGATGGCACGGATGAAGTAGAGAGATGGCTTGATGCCCTTTCGTATCGAATACGAAGGGTAGCACAATTAGCACAGCTACACAACTGGAGGAGAAACCGGGCGGGCACTCATGAGCCGGATGGCGAAGAAACAAACACGATCAGAACCGTATACCCTGTCATCCGACAAATCTCCTTGACGTCGGGAGGGGAAGAGAGAGAGAGAGAGAGAGGCTCACACAGCAGTGTTGATAAAAGCATCGGGTGCGACATGCGCTCGGGCGTATCCCAAACCTGTCAATCCATTCACAGCTGGAGGAGCCAGGCGCCACACACGTGAAACCACACCTGCACGGCAGATATGGAGGGACCCGCCTCATGACAAGTGCGATGTATGATGCTTGTTGTGCCTTGGCCAAAAGAGTCCCTTGAAGATCAGACGGCAGTGAAGGGAGCACGCACGTGTCAGACACCCACACTATATCACACCCGTGACACTGTGTCACGAGCTGACCGGCTGGGTGCGGCGCATCGCGCCCACGAGCTCGCAGGCCGCCAAGGGGCAGCAGGAGGCGGCGCAAGCGCCCCCGAGAGGGAACAGGTCAAAGGCGGCCGATTGGCAAAGCACGACCTCCTAGGCAGGATGGCGTTCACTCAGTGCTGTCACTTCTCCATGCCGGGATGGTGTTCACTACGGATATGACTTATCCGCTGTGGCCGTTTTGAGTCTAGCCCTCACCAGCTGCTTCTTTTCTCTCTTAACCGTTAACTCTGGGTCCGGTGTTTAATCATAAGTTCCACTTCGCAATATGTCCAGTAACACGTCATTGTGCATGGCTTTTGCGAGGCAACCCACTGCCAAACTACCGGGATCGATCCACCGTATATTGTCACGGAAAAGACTAGGACGTAAGATATCAACTCCCCCATGCCCACGAGTCCATCTCCTGGGTAAATTACGAAGATCAATGCTCCAGCACGTATTTTCCATTTGTCCCATCGTTGGCGCACTCAAATGCTCTTCCGGGCTTTCGCAATCTGTCATCCAGAAACGCCCCATCGCCATGGCAGAAATCCCTTCCGAGTCTGAAGGAAGCTCGCGCCCGGTACCAAGCACGCCACGAGCGTCAGCGACGGCAGCGCGGGCGCGCACGCCCGATTCTACACCCCAGAGTCAAGCCAGAGGTCTCCGCCTGGAAGGTAAATTCACACGCGCGCCCACTGAACTTACTCGACAGACATATGAAGCGAACGCGATCACTGTTCCCCTCGACAAACCCGGGCCCAGCAAGACCGTCGAACCTAGCCCGCCGATATCGAAATGGCCCCAGCTGGCCCATCAAAAATGCCGGCCTCTCCAGCCCTGCTAGCGTCGGCAACTGCAAGAAGTATCATGTCACAGTCCACTGTCTGAAGACTGCAATGCCACTTCCAGAACACGATTCGCTTCTTTGAGATGGAGCACCTTGGCGCGTTTCACGACAGTCTGTAGTCCGCTCACACGAGGAAGCAACGCAGGCGCACATTGTTGGTAACACATGATTAAGCATAAACGGCTGACCTGAGCTGGGACACCTCTCCTTCATTGCACATCCCAGTGAGGGGCTAACTCAGGGAAAAGGTACATCCTCAATCTTCCCACTGTCACCCTTCGCACTGGCATGTATGGTATAATCCGCACCTTGGACAACTGCCAATCCACAATCGCGGAAATCTCTTGGGATAACTTCTCAAATCTCAATATCCGCCAATACTGAATCCATGACCCCCCTGGCACTCGCTGTCCGCGGCCCACAAGATGTCATCTACACGAGTGCCTAAAATGCACGTGAGGTCACCTTCGCCACTTGCGATGCTGCAGAGAGCTAGCACGATGCGATTCTCCCCCATTCCACGCGCCGTGAAACATTGACGAATGTTCTTCCGTAAACCTCCACCCGCGTCGCGGCGCCCGTAAACGGGCAGGCGGGCGATGCGCGCTCTTCGCTCCAGGACCCCATCCAATCCGTCTGGTGGTGGCCTGAGCAACATGAGACGGTCCAGCTCTTGCCCCTGGAAGCACGCATAAGCAACGCCGGTACATGTCAGAATACTGTTCACCCCTGCAGCCTAAGATATAATCAGCCTTAAACATTCGTGTTCACGCGTCGGCGAATCCGCGAGAATCCCAAACGACTCCTCTAAATCTCCTCGCGCAACCAGTCTGCTCTTGAATTGCGGCGCAACTGGTGGCCCACCCAGTCGGCAAAGGTGCTCATGCTTATCAATGTAAACCCATTGCGTCGGGACCATACGATATCATTCGTCCGAAAGTTGCTGTAGCCCCTCAGGTTCCGTAAGCACTGCAGCATTGAACTGTTCCCCATGTCCAAAATCATCTTGTCTGGCGAATCGCAACCCGCTCACGACGTCTTCTGACTCTCGATGGTATAAGCTGTTTGGGACTCTTCACTTTCTTCCGTGGCGGGGTCTCATTGACGGCACGCTCATAGAAGAATCCTACAAGTGATTCGTGTAGTTTGGTAGCTATGGATGCTGTCCTGTTCTACAATAGTTTCACACCTGCACTTGCGGCACCAGTCCTATGACACGCCTCGAGCAGCGGACTCGCTGGCCCGGATCCTGGCTCCGGCAGCGAGCCCGGCGAAACATCTCCCGATGTCCTTCCAGCACCTGATGCTGATCCACCTACCGCGAGTCTTCTCCGAATCACCTCGCAGTGACCACGCACGCCGTGAGGCACATCATGCAACAGAGATCTCTGCAATGGCGCGCGGGTCACTGGCGGCGGCCGCGATGCTTGTTGCTCGTCTGGGGACATTATTACATCATTCATAGCACCTCCCTGGACAGCGGCTTGGGGCTCCTCCACTGCTGCTTCAAGTTCGGTATCTTCTGTGATTGCACGCAACGCATCCCCTCGTTGACCTTCAGCTTCACTGCTCTCTGGCATATCTCGGCGTTCGTCTACGAACGGATGCTGCCGATTGCCCGGAGAGGCACAACGACACAAGTCGCCATCGCGGCGTCGAGAGAGATATCGGCACTCAAGTGCTCCCGCCGCAGCACACGGACGGAGCCTGTCGATTGCGACGCGAACTGCGACCCTCTCGGCGATGACCCACGCAATGTTGCCATCGCACCCGAACCCGACGATTCGAGAGCCTGCACTGCACTTGGCTGCGACTTCGTCCTCAGTTGGTCTCTTGCGAAAACATACCACGTCACCAACCTGATATTCACCCGCTAGAGGCGCGGCCTCTCGGGGCACAGCACGAGCTGTCCGACCCCCGACGTCGCGGTCGGCAAACGCCTTGCGCGCAGCAGCACTGATCGCTGCCTGGCGCCAGAATTCATCGGACCTGCCCTCTGCCACGTTAGCCAACTCACCTAAGTCAAAAAAGCTTCAGCGTCGTCGAACTGACTTCCTGGCACACGGGTTAGCCGTCTTAGAACCAATTGAGAAGGTGAGAATCCTGCTGCTCGAGACATATGTCTTTCTGCTGTCGAATTATGCGGCTGCGGCTGCTTCCATTACCTCACCATGTCCGACGCCGCCCTTGTGGTGAACAACTTTCTTGGTTACGCGCCATGAACCACCACGCCTCTCAGCGCCCCCGATTCGGTCCAGGGGTTCGACTCCTGCGTCGCGAAGGTCGGCCCTTTGGCTCTTGACCCACTGTCGGAAAACGCCCCGATTGCGTAGTCCTCGATCCATACAATTCGCCTGGGT
Source organism: Prorocentrum cordatum (assembly GCA_963575745.1). NCBI lineage: Eukaryota > Dinophyceae > Prorocentrales > Prorocentraceae > Prorocentrum > Prorocentrum cordatum. Next base: position 173,110 of record CAUYUJ010015041.1, read on the forward strand.
GTACCAGCCCAAGCACATCAAAATTGCCAGAATGCCGCGAGGCACGTCTGTGCGGATGGCGCGCCGCCACCTTGGCGTACGAAACTGACACGCTGGAACGAGGTTCCCTGGCAGATAATGTTTCGGGAAGTGCACCTCTCTCCAATTGTCCTTGACCTCGATACACTCGACACCAATTTCATGATCGAAAAACAACTTCTTGGGCATAGCGACCTCCTGGGTTTGGGCGCACGGTTCGTGGTGTTTCCAAGACTCGCACCTGTGGTGCTCTGCTGTTTCAATGAACTCCGCTGACATCCGCAATAGCCAGCCACATGAGCTAAATCAATACACGATTTGGCACATGTCCAAGTCGCCGATGAAGTCGCGGGATGGCGATCCTCACTCTGAGGGGTAGCTCGATCCAAGCCCTTCTCCGAACTCCTTCCGGACACGGCTCTCCGGGAACCAGAAGCTCCTCCAGGATGTCCTGAGCTTCATCCCTGCGCAATTCCTGCGTCTTGGAAGCGAGGTCCGCGTCGACTTCGACTGAATCGAGCGCCGCGTCTATTCTCTCCTCGGCAGCTTCAGCTGGAAAGGGTCGCAGCAAGACGATCTAGCCGTATCTGACGACCGAGGTCACGCGTGAAGTCGAGAAACTTGGGCGAGCTAGCGTCGGGGTCTGACTCCAGGCAAGAGTTCAGCGGCCTCGCAACGCACAAGCGTGAGCAAGCAGCCTCGCGCCCAAGCGTAGCATCGACTGGGCCATGATTATCTGGCAACTCCCCCAGACAGCTACGGATAATGCTGATGTCATGGCTAGTGGCATGAGCGATGATGAGATCAGGATTGCACTCGGCGATCTGAATTTCCACGCATGCGCCGCAGGTTGGACGAAACACGACATCCACCGCCGCGCCATTCGCGCCGGCGGCCTTCGCGAAGGCGAGGCCGACGATGAAGCACGGCACCTTGCCCACGGAGAAGGGGCCCGCGAGCGGCATCTTGACGCCCGCGAAACACTTCGCGATGATGGGGCCCACCTTGTCCACATCAACCGGCCCGGCACAGTTGTGCTCGCGCTTCTTGGCACTCATGGTGGACATCTGGTGCTCGCCAAGTCTGCGCGACGTACACGAATAGGCAGTTCCGTCATGATGTACACGGGGTGGCTGGGTGGATGAACACATCCAGTCAAACTCCCGCGCGTCGCACCACGAGCTCGCGAGCGCGCGATCCTCGAGCTGTTCCCACATATGCGTCTCCTTGTCACGGCCCATAGTGCTGACGCGCCAACTGGCCCACGACGTGGGACATTTAATTTTCGCCATCAAGATGGAACTCAAGGTTGACACGCACAAGATTACGGCTGTCCACACGCGCGACTGCCGACGCCCCCCCTTGCTCAGAGAACGTCGCAAAATCAGTGCATGCGATGAAATTCCGCTACTTACCAGTTTCAATCAGCGCCTCCATCTGCTCACCCCCAACACTCATGGGTTCGACTTCAACGACTGGATCTCCGCCCCCGTCGTCGCTCATCCGCAGGCCCCTGTCCAGATCCTGGGATAGCAGCCGCGCCAGCAGGCGGCGGCGGCGGGGCGGCGCGGGCGCAACTGCCCTCGGCGCACGCGCCGGCGGCGGCATTGAAAGCCTCCGAGCACGGACAAATGCCAGCGGCGATGCTGACGGCGGCCTCGGAACCCACACGGCACCCGCGAATGGGCCATTCTCTGCCCTGCGCAGCGGAGTCGGAACCATTCGCGCCCGCTCGGCGCCTGCCCCCCGCGGGGCGGCCGGGCCCTGCCGCGGCCGAAGGCTCGTCGTCATCGCCATCGGGAACAGAGGTGATTCCCGGCGGCTTCGGCGCGGCGCCTGATTCTCTGAACTCGACGGCCCCCCTGGCGACGCGCACGCAGTCAACTGGAACGCGGCCATCCCCTGCGCAGATGCGGAAGTAGAGCTGCAGCTCTCGGCCCTGGCATCGCTCCATGATCGCCTTGAAGTCGCCCCCATCACATGTCGGTTCCTCGCGCGAGCTCCGCACGGTGCGAATGCATCCTCTGGCCATTTTCCCAATACCATCATCACCTACTCCGTCGTGGACGCAGGGGCGGAAACTGGCGCGGGAGCGCCTCTCCTCGCGACCAGCCTGGTCGAATCCCCCTGACTCGGGGCGGCGCTTGGCAACTGGGAGCGCAACGCGGCCCTCGGACTGAGATGGGGCCCGCCCGAGGTCGCGCGGGCCACCTGGCCCGCGGCGACCGCGGCGATCGCGACAGCCCACGAGGGTCTGCGGCAGCAATCGTTCAACGCCCACCACATGTCCTCTCGTTCCACCCGCGGTCGCCGAGGTGGAGCGAGGCGCGCCCAATGCGCGCGTCCGACAGGTACTGTTTCAATCCATTGGAAACTGCAACCGAACGGCATCAACCTCAACGACATACCAAGACAAACGCAGCTGACCCAGACCTGGAGCAGCGCGGCTGGATTGCCCGACGGAGTCCGCGGCGTCTGGGAAGCGGCATTTCTCTGCAGATGCTTTCGGTACATTTGGATGAACTCCGACATGCCGCGCGCTCTGCGGATCGCCCAGCTTCCGAGCGCCAACGAAGATGAGCCACATGTTATCCGAGCTTCGGGCGCGAGGCAAGCAGGGCATCAAACAACATCTCCCCGCCCTTCCCTGCAGCGCTCACGTCGCGGCCCCCCCGCGGCAGCGGCGGGCAAGATACTCGGCGCGCAGCTTGGCGCCCGCCCCGCCAGGGTGACTCTCAAAATTGTCAAACCCACTAGTGATGACCGCCCGTAAACGCGGGAACTTCGCTCCTCGATGATTCGACGGGTGGCGCCTCGACGGGGGAATCTGCGCGGCGCTTACCCCATGCTGAGAACTCGACACACTCGCCGTCGCTCTGAATCGACGTCCGTCTGCCGCGCCGGCCCTGCCACCATGGACGCCTTCGCGGCGGTAGAAGAAATATGCGCAGGACGCACAATATCAGGAGACCAGTTGAGATCAAACTGATCGAAGCGAATGACAAGGAGTCCAGAACGACGACAAACACGCATATCAACTTCGCCATCCTGATCCAGAGTGGCGCGGCCATTGCCGACGCCCTCAAGGACGCCGAATGATACCTGCACTGGCAACGACAGCAGGAGCGGCACATGATCTCAATCTCTCAGCTGACGGGACTCGAGAGCACCACGCACAGCACCACGACTGCCAACGACGCGGGAAGGGAAACGCTTCACGCCCGTCGTAAAGCTGCCAGCGTGACCACCGATACGTACCAGAGTAAGTCTTACGCGTTCCGCTGATCCACTCAGGGAAATACCCGACGCTCTGAAACTTCTCCTTTGCATTGGCAGCCCAAGCTTCGCCGCGGAAACAGAATTGCACCCTTCATCTAGAACAGCCCACACACCGCCATCTTCGAAGACACCAACCATTCCGAGCATGGAGACCGCCGACGAATCGGCCAATGGAGGACGCGACTGCGCCACAGACGCGATAAGCTCATTCTCGGCTGTCTCAGAGACAATCGCGAAGCAGCGAAGCCAACTCAGAAGTGCTGATGTCGCCCGTGTCCTGACAGATCGACACAGCACGATTCGCGAACATCTTCACGACGACCTTCGGCTCCTCGGCGCCGATGCGACGGTCACATTCACCGATCGGCTTCGGCGCCTCCTTCTTCGGCTGGGCGAGCCCACGCGGCCGCTCATCCGCGCGCGTCAAAAATTTGCAACAGAACGCGCGGACGACCAGTTTTCTCACCACCCCAGTTGTTAACAAGACCACGAAGACACTCACCCGGACCAGGCAGCACCTCGCATCTCTCCATCTTGGTCTCGCGACCGCAATCTCTGCCAGCGTGGGCGACGAATCGGACCGACGAACCAGCGCCGGCGAAACTCGCGCAGACACGAGCGCACGAGCGAGGCAACGGCGGCTCTGGAGGCACCTTCCTGCTCGTCGAGCTGCCAGCACCAGGGCTGACAGGGGGGCGCGCGCCATCTTCAGCGCGACGTTTGATGCGACCATTAGCCAAGTGGTAAAATGCTCATCGAGCCACGCCAAGAAGGCCTTCAACTCCTCAGCCGGCCTCTCGATACCACGACTCCAAGAAAAACAACCAGGCGCATGCTCGATCACTTTGCCGCGCGCGAAACCTGGGCGCTGACAAGAGATAAGCGTCGCGCCATGACCAAGAACAACAAGAGACCGTTCTTTTATCCAGGGGAAGTAACGCATGTTACCTGGGGGGCATGGCACGCGGCCGCGGCGTGCACCCCACCCCCCAAGGCACGCCTGCTGCACCGGCGCGTCAAGCGCCTGTGCAGCGCCGGTGTACACCACGGCGCCCGCGTACACTACAGCAGCCGTGTGCGCCGCATACCAAAACGCCTGCGCACGCGACACAAAAACCGCGTGCACCGCAGAGCCTGCGCACACCGCGCTGCCTGCGTACACCACCGCAGCCGCGTGCACCACAAGGCCTGTGCACCACAACGCGTGCACGACAGCGCCTGTTCCGACAATACATACTCCTCCCTCCCCCCTTCCGCCGCCCCTCCCTTTACTCCCTCCTTCCCTCTGGCCCCCATCTTCCTCCTCCTCCTCCTCCTCCTCCTCCTCCTCCTCCTCCTCCTCTTCTTCCTCCTCCTCCTCTCCTCTCCCTCCTCCTCCTCCTCCTCCTCCTCCTCCTCCTCCTCCTCCTCCTCCTCCTCCTCCTCCTCCCTCCTCCTCCTCCTCCTCCTCCTCCTCCTCCTCCTCCTCCTCCTCCTCCTCCTCCTCTTCCTCCTCCTCCTCCTCCTCCTCCTCCTCCTCCTCCTCCTCCTCCTCCCCATCCTCCTTCTCCTCCTCTGTTATCCTTCTGTTGCGCCACAGCGCCTGTGTACACCACAGCGCCAGTGCATGCCAGCAGCCGCGTGCACCACACTACGTGCGCACACCACATTGCGTACACCGCAATGCCCGCGTGCACCGCGGCAGCCGCGTGCACCGCAGCGCTTGTGCACACCACAATGCATGCGTGCACGGGGGAGAGGGAAGGGGAGAAAGGGGCGTCGTCGTCGTCGGCGACGACGACGACGGGATTTTGTTTTCCGGTGCGTTTTGTTTTGGCGTTGTTTGGTCCGTCTGGGCCTGCGGAGGCCTCCGGGGAACTCCGGAGGCGCCTCCGGTGGTCCCCGGAGGTCCCCGGAGGCGCCTCTAGGGACCTCCGGAGGCCTCTGGGGACCTCCAGAGACGTAGAACTGCGACGCCGACGACGACGACGACGACGACGACGGGCATTGGCCCCACCCCCGGTGACGGGCAACCGACGACGAAGACGACGACGACGGGGGAGAGGGAGGGGGGAGGGAGGGAGTCGAGGAAGAACAAACTTCATGAACATAAACTTTCGGATGTCCGCGCGGGTTTCAAGGACCGGCGCTGGAGCCCCCTTGCGGCGCCTCTGGCGCCGCCCCTAGCGCGCTCCGCGCGCCGGAGGGGCGGGTCCAGCGCCGATCCATCAAATCCACGCGGACCTCCGAACGTTCGCGTGCACGTCGATGCTCGTGTACACCGAAGTGTACACCGCTAGCTGCTGCAGCGGCGCCAGCAGCAACCGCGTGCCCAACAACGACCCCGTGCCTGCGTGCACCACAATGCCTGTGCACCTCTGGAAGTTTTTGGGCCACGTCGGTCGTCGTCGTCGTCCTCCTCCCCCCCCCTCCTCCGCCGACCCCCTCCTCCTCCCCCGTTCCTTCTCCACAACCTCCCTCCTCCTCCTCCTCCTCCCCCTCCTCCTCCCCCTCCTCCTCCTCCCCCTGCCCCTCCTCCGATGGAAACTGCAAAAGTTCACGCCCGTGGCCGGCTCCCCGGCGTTACCGTTACCTGGGGGGGGGGGGGGGGGGGGAGGTAACATGCGTTACCTCCCCAAGTGATAAAAGAACAGCGTGCAAACAACTCTCGATTGGGCGTCATCTCGAGCACTGCATCCGGCACACCGTTCGAAGCAGAGGAGCAACAGCCCTCGAGGCAGATACGCGAAGAGCCACGCACGCGCGCAGCCTCTCCCCAGCCCCCGACGAAATCGGCGGGCCGCTCCGAGACGCGGCCGCGCGCTCGCGCTCGGAGCCGCGAGCCGAAATGGCTTTGGGCAATGGGGCGCCCTCGAAGCAACTCTTGCACAGATGCCCTTCCGCATGTCCCTCAATCGAACAGCACTGCTTGCAGCGCCTATCTCCTTCGCGCAAGCGCGTTCTACGACATTGCGCGACATGGGATGAGAAGTCAAGAACAGAAAGAGGTCATAGCTTGTGGCGCGTTATAGAAATCGCGATGCTGACAGATGATGGATAATATCTCAACAGATCCCGCGGGCGCGAACTGATCATCGCCGACGTCTTCGCGAAACTGGAGCGGTCGCTCACCAACATGCGATATCATGGCCGTCTGGGGTTCTCCCTGGCACTCAAGGCTCCTGGACCAAGGCTAATCTCGCCACTGGTCTTACACTCGATCGGTTCTTGATATCCTGGAGGTGAGCCTAGCGCTCTTCCCGGGTCGGCGCCCCCTTGCCACCGCACCTGGACGATACGGGCTGCCAACGGTGCCCTTTTCCTTCGCCTCTGTTTTTGCCTCTTCCTTTGGCCCCAGAATTGGCGACCAAATCACCGCCGCGTGACTGGATCATCTCAGAAACTTCTTCTTCCGCGTAGCCGCGTTCGGCAATTTCCTCCATCATGTCGGCGTCGAGTTCACCTCCGCGCGGCGCGGATGCCCAGTAAGCGCGAGGGTCGCCGTCGCCCCAGGTCTAGTCATCTGCCCAAATGTCTGTCCACCAAGATTCGTCGCCCCAGCCATACTCAGGTGTGAGGCTGGACGCGCAGTAACCATGGGGACTTAGCATCGGGGCGCCCACTCAAGGAAGGTGGAGATATTGTCCGAATATCACTTGCCATGTTGGCGGTTGTGGATACGACCGTGTGAAAGGATCACGAAGTCCCTGACCTTGTCGAAACTGGTCGCAATACCCGTGATGGCATTACCATTGACTTCTCCGAAGGTGAGAGTTTTGCATGGTCCAAGAGAAGAGATCCAAGCATGTCGTCACTCATAGGCCCTCTATCACCTTACTGACGGCTGCAGTGACAACGCGCGGCAGTGGCTCTCCCGTTTCAGGATCAACTGAGGCCAAGGCAGCACTCATGCGCATCTGTGCGCGGAATTGCCATTCATGGAAGTTGTTCACGGTACCGTCACAGATGTAAGCACTCTTCGTATTTGGTCTGGTCAACGAAAGACAGCACCATGGTGCTGGTAAGGGTCACTGCTCAAGCAAGCACGGTGTACTAGTCGTGAGGAACTCTCTCTGGAAAGACAAGTCCTGCGCAGCGGTGCGGTCGCCAAAGACCGTATAGCAGGTTCCGCTGCCACTGTGATGTATGATAAGCTGTGCGCCTTGGCCAAAAAAGCTCTTTGAGGGTCCAGCGGCAACGAGTGTCGCACGTACGAGTCACACACACACACACAATAGCACCGCTAGATTCCAAGTGCCTCATACGGCTTGACTGTAAATGCACGTTTGAGCTACTATGAAGACTGCCTAGCGGCACTCAGCCCTCACCCCTGCCCAGTCCAGGCGCGGGGCCGAGTTCAAGGCACAGCACGTTCCTGCTTAACTGAAGCAGGCGGCGCGCCAGGGTCTGAGATTGGTCTGCGCAAGATCTGGTGGGTTCGTGTCTACCCCCGCCACCCTCGGATGCAGGCTGAATAGGATTACCTTGGAGCAGGGCCAACAAGTTAGCATCCTGTTTAAACTGTCATAACCTCCAAAAGTGATTTCCTGTATGCGCACATTCCTTCAAAGCCGACGGTGATCAAATCCCTCGTATCACACCACTGGGCATTGTGTACTATGCCGACGTCCGTAAGCTCGCGTACCCAACTGTTGTGGCCTAGGAATGGTGCGTTCCAAGCATAACTGTGTGGAACTGTTTGCTGATTAAGGGAATATACATATATATATATATATATATATATCGATGTGTATAAATATATATATATATGTATATATATATATATATGTATATACCGATTCCGCGCCGATGGCCAACGATACAAATTATCTACACAGCCATCCACGTTCGGAACATCACGTAACTTGGCACATGGCGTAGGACCTGCACGGAGCTCGATGAGAATACACCAGGTAGTTCACATTCGTTCAGGTTGCGTGCCGATGGGAGGGCAACGGACGCACTGCTGTTGCGCACCAACAACCAACGTTATTTGCATGGGCCGTCGGACAAGTCCACGACTGAAGCCCGCCATGCAGGTCGGCGCCCGAATGCCAGAACCTGAGACACCAGCGTCCTCCGCGCATGAGAACTTGCGGCACAACGAGTCGAGGACATTCCCAGTCGGCTGTAGCAAAGAAGATGATCTGCCAGGAAACGCTGCTATAAGTGCGAAGGGTCCAAGCGGAGATTAAAAGATTTGGCGAAAGAGCCTGGCCGATCTCGGTGGGCGGCCGGGTTCCCGGGTTCCCGGGATCCTGGTTGCTGGTTCTGGGCCGACTTCGGCGGGCGGCGGGGTTCCCGGGCTTCCGGGTACTCGGGTTCTTGGACGATGTCCTTGTCGATCGGTCTCACCATCGATCTCACTACCCACCTCTCGATGGATCTCACAATCGATCCCACGATTGTAGAGATCGCACGAGCGATCTCACGATCAATATCACTATCGATCTCACTGAATCGACTTCACAATTGGTCTCGCGATCGACCTCTCTATCGTCAGTACTATCGATCACACTATCGGTCTCACGATCGATCTCACAATCGATCTCAATATCCATATCACGAAATTTCTAACCATCCACTGATTGGGTTTTCTCTGGTGTAACTAATACCTGTACAATCAGCTCTGGCACATGCGATTCAGGGTGGCGCATGGGTCCTAATTGTTTTGTGAATTACTCGGCTTGGTTCATGATGGTGGGGAAGATGGGGAGGAGGACGGGGAGGAAGATGGGGAGGAGAGGGAGGGAGGAGGGGGGAGGCGGCACAAGGAAAAGAAGGATACATGAAGGGTGATGAGAAGGGATGAAGAGGGATGAGCAGGACGAGGGTGAGGGCCATAGATCTCGGGCCGCCTGAGCGCCGAGGCGCGGCAGTGGCTGCTGGCGCGGGTGCGCAAGCTCCCCGAGGACACGCAGCAGTGGGAGCTGGCGCGCGCGCCTGCAAGGCGCTCAGCTGCGCGCTGCAGCGCCAGGTGGCGCGCCAGCTCAGGCGCCGCCGGACTGCGCTGAGGCGCACGAGCTGCCAGGCGCGCTCGCCACCCAGACCCCCGACGTGGTCCTTCTTTCGCAACGTCGACCCCCAGAGGTCTGGACCCCTTCTCTGGGACCAGTGCCTCATCCTGAGTCGTTTCTTGACGGCCCCGGGGGCCTGGTAAGGGCCCCCAGAGACCGAACATGGCGAAGAGCCTCCCGTCGTTGATCTTGTCACAACGCGAGGGGGTCCTGGGCAGCTGCGCCTGGCTGCGGCGCTGGCGAGCCGCAGTTCCAAGGCGGAGCGCCTCGCGCGCAGCGCGCCGCAGGCGCTGGCGGCCGGCTGCCACCGAGGGGGCGGGGCGCTGGGCTGTGACGCGCCAGCTGGTGCGGCGCGGGGGCGCCGGGCGGCGGCAAGGGGCTCCCCGGGACCGCGACCGACCGGTCTCGGCCGCGTTCCCGGGCAGGCCCTGCTACACAGACCACCTCGCGGCGAGAACAAATCGTAACGGAAGGTGTTTCACCACTTTCGGCCTCCAGGGGCCCTCGCCGAAAAACGACTCAAGATGAGAAACCGGTCCCCGGGAAAGGGTCCAGACTTCCGAGGGTCACGTCATATAAAAAAAGGGGGGGGAAACAAAAAAAAAAAAAAAAATGACGTCAGGGGCATGGCAAACACTGGCCGGCATGACTCCTCTGCCCCTCGGGCGGCCGCTGCTTGGTGACCCAGCCCTTTTGCCAAGCGTTTTGGAAGCGGCTGCCCTCGCGCGGCCGGCGCGCCGTTGCCGCGCACTGGAGGGCTGCGCCAGCACCGATTCACAGAGCTTCGAGACCGAGGAGAACAACAACGGCGACGACGACGACGATGAGGACGAAGAACAGGAAGAGACGGACAAGGAAGAGGACGAATTGGAGGACCTGGAGCGGGAGGACAAAGAGGAGGTCGTCGTCGCCGCCGATGACGACGGCGGCGGAAACGGCCGACGACGAGGGCCAAGAAGCCGCCGAGAAGGCCGCCGACGAGGCCCCCCAAAGCCACCTCCGCTGTCGGCGCCGGCGCGGCGGATGCCGCGGCCTCCTCCCCGGCGGCGGGTTCTGGCGGCCTCAGCGCACGCGCACAAGCGGCGATCAGAGGAGGGGGGGGAATGGGAAAAGAGCAAGGGGGGAGACAGGAAAGAGACGCGGGGAGAGGGACATGTGACATGGAGGAAGGGAGAGGGGAAGCGAGAAGGCGAAGGGGGAGAGAAGGAGGGTCTCAGTGATGTTGGAATAAGCCCTCCCTCCAGGCTCCTTCTTCATAGGCCCTTTACACGGTTCAGGTTCATTTCGACTGAAGGAACGGCCTGGTTGAAAAACAATCGTTTGGAAACCCTGAAGCAAGCCAGAACATTTTTCTCGGGATCCCAACGACACGGATCAACCTACCTGATTGCTGCGTCTTGGAGACCATGAATCGCGCCAGAACGCCATTCCTGGAACCTCAACACCGCGAATCAACGCAACTGCTGCACCCACATAACCCTGAATCCTTCCAAACACCATTTCTGGCACGCTGATCATGGGAACCCGTGAAGCTCGTGCAAACCTTATGAAACGAATGTGCGCGGCGTTGAGGCGAGAGCCACAGTTTGAACAAAAAACACCCTCAAACCGTGAAAGAATTGCAGATGTCGCGTGCATATTGGAAATCCGCCCTCAATCCGTGAAACCTTTGCAAATGTTTAAAGCGAGCGTGCGCGGCGCTAATGCGAGAGCCGCATTTTGAAAACGACCGCGCTCAATCCATGAAGCTCCGATATACATTTAAAACGAAAGCGCGCGGCACTAAGGCGAAAGACACATTTTGAAAACCACCCGCCCTCCATCTGCGGAACTGCTGTCGCTTGTTAGTTGTGAGTCTTCAGCGGTGAGGAAGAGGCGAAACGCCCGGCCGCCTTAAAAACTGGCCTCGGGGTGCAACAAGGAGAAACGATGTATAAGGAAAAGGAATGGAGAAGAAGGAGGAGGAGGAGGAAGAGGAGTGCGATAGATAGAGGGGGGAGAGGACGAGGAGGAGGACGACGACGACTGGTTTGCCAGAGCTACAACTGTTTCTGAAATGATCATGGTGTGCTACCATGTCTTGTGATGGTACTCTGATATCCACTCCCAGCGGCTGGATCGTCCAAAGCCGACATGGCTCCTTCAGATAATCTGCTAAGCGGAAGCTACGATACGTGAATATGTATAAGTGCGCGCCCGACCCAAAACGAGGGGGGGCGCGCTTTCTTTTCTCACATCCCAGCCCAAACAGATGCAGTTCACATCCACTAGCATCCACGTCGGCCAGCACCGGCCAACGGGCAAGCGGCGGCAAGGAGGAGGCGACGGCGAGAACGTGCAGGGAAGGACAGACAGACAGACAGAGCGGTCTGCAGACCGGCCGCGGCGGGCCGGGCCCTTCATGGCGCGTGAGAAGCAACGTCTGGGCAGACCGAGCGAGAAAACAACGTAGCATGGCAAACTGGAACAACGACTCAGATGTCAGCCCAACGCCTGCGCGGACGTTCCGGGCGTCTCGTGGGACACGTTCTGAACCACGGCGTCCAAGGAACAAGCCTCTTGTTCCATGTATTGCACCCATCATCGCCCAAGCGAAGATTAAACTCTGCCTTCCGCGACTGCTGGGTCCCAGCCCAATCGCGTGAGCAATACTCTGTGGCCTTGCGCACGCACCACCTGGTTGATCTTTAATGCAGCGTACCCACATTTCCTCGACATGACGTGGAATCTGGAAGATCGCGCGCATCATCTGCCTCCAAGTTGATCGTACTATCTGGCGCGTGCTTGCCCAAATTGTCAAAACGGGAACTCCCCTAGGCCACCGTCGAGGTTACGACGAATTCGAACAATTGCTACCCCCATGTCACAAGGTATCTCCTCGAGCAGAATACACGATCGGACTTCGCAAGCGCGTTCCATGCGGAGAAATTCGACGTGTAAGCTCAGCGTCGTCGTAGTCTGCTAGGTTCACCACGCGCCCCCAATCCCAAATATGTCTTGGACCCCCCGGGCATGATGAGTTGCACTTGCGGATCGCCAACCAAAACAGAAATCCCCCACGTAGCTGCTGTTCGTTAGTATGTTGGTCTTCCCCACATGTTTCCGTAGTCCATACCAGGCAGCACGAATTCGCAAATGATCTGGCATCTTCGCAACGTCACTTCTGCTCGGTGCGAGAAGTAATGCGTCATCGGCAAACCTGAGGTTGGTGAGGGGATCTTCCAGATCGTCAACGACGAAACCAATAAAATGCAGAATCTGCCTGGTATTCAAATGGTCCCGCTTGAGCTTCAACGACTTGAAGCACGATTCCATGATGGCGATGAAAAGAAGAGCGATTGCTGAGTCACCCTGTTTGACTCCTCTGGCCAAACAGAATGAGCGAGATTCTTTCTGCTTCCGCCATGACTGCAGCCGTCTGACCCCGGTAAGGCTTCTGAAGAAGTGAAGTATATGGCGCTTCCACGCCAAACGCCCGAAGCACATTCCATAATGCTTCGTGTTCCACAGTGCCGAAGGCTTTCTCGAAGTCAACCAGGCCGATCCACAGGACTTGCTGCCATTCGTCGAATTTCTCCACACGGCGCGTCAGCGCGTGCATATGATCCTCTGTCGAGAAGCTCGGTCGGTAAGCTGCTTGGTCCGGCGGCTGGCTCGCGAGAAGCTTCGCCTGCAAGCGGTTGCAGACCATACCTGCCGAGTTTGCACATAATGGAAATTATATATAGAGATGTATAGGACGATAGATTTGGGGGATCTCGGGGTCGCCTTTTATTGAACCGAACAACCAACCGTATATGTCTCCACGAGGCCGGCGGCTCTCTGTCGGGTTTGAAGGCTTCATTAAAAAGAGACAAAATGCATGCGCGCATGTTCGGGCTGCTATGCTTCAACATCTCTGCCACAATGCCCGTTGTGTCTCTGCATCTGGTTTTGACCGTTTCTAAAACTTTCTTGAGCTCCTCCAACGTGAAAGAATGCGTTTGCTCGCTGGATGGTTCCGCAGCAACACTATCCCCGCTGCTCGTGTAAAGATCCTCGTAAGACGGCGCAAGCACCTCTGCCACATCATCAATGCTCTCCTTTGGGTTGCCATGCTGATCAGCAACTCTGGCAAAGTATTGTCGCTGCGCGTTGCCATTCGGATCTGCGATCTCCTTGAGCCCTTGGAAGTCACGCAGAACGCTTTCTATGCGCAACGCCTCCTGGTTCTTCAGCTTTCGCCAGATCAACACCTTGATATCGTTCCCCATCAATTTCCGTCGTGCTTTCTGAGCCTCCCGTAGAACACCAATAACATGTCGTAGATGTCGCCCCTCTTGAATCAACTGGCGGATACGGTGGTCCTCCGGAGCATCCGTAATCCTTGTCCTCGTCGGCGGGCTGGCTAACCTCCTTGAGGCTGCTAACCTGCTTGAGGCTGCATCAAGGTCGTGCGTACCGAACAGTCGTTAAATCAACTGGCGGTCCAGAGTCTCTCTGAATGTGTTTTTGTCCACCCCTGGCGCCCACGGACGTCCTGTAGCGCGAGGTCTCCGAAGTCCTCGGGGTTCCACAACCAATCTTATCAGAATAGGCTGGTGATCACATCCCGTATCAATATCAGGTATGACCTTGCTCTTCTTTATGTCGGAAAAATGATGAAGTCCAGCTGCTTTCGCTTCGTGCCGTCCTCAAAGATCCACAATTTCTGATTCCCACAAGCACCACATGTGTTAGCAAACCGTAAACCATGGAGTAAGCACCAATTGATCAACATATCTCCTCGCCAGCTTCGCTTCCCAATTGGGTTGGGCCCTAGAATTTCCTTCACGTCCTCGTCGTAGTGATCCTGGCCAGGCCCAATCTCGGCATTGAAGTCTCCGCCCAAAATAAAGTCCCCAGGGCATCCAATAACGAATCCAACATGGTGTACACAGCTTCTACAAGTACATCTGCATATCCACGATGTGGCATGTAAACGCCTCTAATATTCATGGCCGAGCCATGCATGTCAAGAGTCAGCATGGCGGCCCTTTCGGACAACGCTGTGAACGACTTGTGCTTCCACCGCCGGTTCAGTAAGAATCCGACACTGCTGGAGCCTTTTGTGCCTCCACTGCCGAGCCATGTGTGCTCGCCCTTCGTTGTGAAGATCTTCTCCTTGGAGTCTCTCCAGGTCTCTGTGAAAGCAATAACGTCTCAACGTGCTCTTCCAATCTCATGTGTGATAGCCTCGAGCCGCGAGTCGAAGTCCATAAAATAATGAATGTTGTACGCTATCAGATTGAAAATGACGACATGTTGCAAGACTGGTGAAACAGTAGTCCTTGAAGTAGGAGTTGGTGAAATAGATGGTGACACAAGGGTTGGTGGAGCTGGAGCTGGTGTAGCGGAAGTCCACAGATAACGAGTTGCTGATGAGGATGGAGGTCCTATCCGATTAGCTGAACGAGGAGCAGGAGGAGAAGGAGGAGGAGCAGGAGGAGGAGGAGGACAAGTGTAAACCCAAGAGTCATTAACGATGTTGGAATAAACGCCCCCTCAAAGTTCCCTCTTCATAGGCCCTGCGACGATTCATTTCAATTGAGGGAACTGCTTCGTTGGAAGCCATTCGTTTGAAGACACTGAAGCATGCCAAAGCATTGTTCTGGGGATTCCAACGTCACGGATCAACCTGACTGTTCAGTTCTGACGATCCTGAATCGTGCCAGAACATCATTCCTGGGATTTCAGCACCGCGAATCAACGTAACTGTTGCTCGCAGAATCCTGAGCCCTTCAAAAACACAATATCTGATATGTTGATCATGGGAATCCTTGAAACCCTGGCACATTGTTACAACGAATGTGCGCGGCGCTATGGCGGGAGCCACATTTTGAAAACGGGTCGCCCTGAATATGTGAAACTCTTGCAATTGTTTTAAACGAATGTGCGCGGCGCTAAGGCGAGAGCCACATTTTGAAAACCACCCGCCCTCCATCTGTGAACCGGTTGCCAACTTGTAAGCTTCAGGGTCATAAATGGTCAGGAGGTCTCAAGCGAAACGCCCGGACCGCCCAAAAAACTAGCCTAGTCGTGCTAGGAACAGGAACGGAGGAGGAGCAGGAGGGGCGGGGGAGGAGGAGGAGGCGTGCTCGTGCATCACATGTGGTCGTGTTGTTCTGTGGCGGCCGCCACCGCTGCCTCGTTTCTCTTTCCTTGATCTCGGTGCCTGGCGGGGGCGAAAGTGGTATGGCCTCACACCCGGTGCGCCACCCGCCGTGCGCCGCCCACTGCCACAGGAGCACGCCTCATCGCACTGCCCCGCGTCGCATCACCAACCGCCCCCGAGTCCCGTGGGGGTGAGCCCTCAGACACACGAACACACACACACACACACAACACACACACAACACACACACACACAACACACACAACACACACACAAACAAACAAACAAACAAACAAAACATACCATTGCCGACTAAAGATATCGGCCGAAGATGCCGAGAGGAGCGATCTACATACGCATTCACGCCTGGTCTTATTGAGCGAGGCGGATTCGCGAACGTTAGCTAGTTTCCGAATGCGGAGATCGGCAAAAAGAAACCGCACGACGAACAGACGCAAATTGGAATCGCAGGGCACGGGAAGCCATGGCGGATCCCCCTGCACGCCCCGCGCGCGCACCCGCGCCGTTGCGCCAGGAGGGCCGTGGGTGGCCTTCGGCGGCCCTCTGCGGCCTTCGGCAGTCATGATCCTCATCCTCCGGATCATTCGCCCCCTCCTCTGAAGGGGCCCAAGGACACACAAATAAATACACACACAAATAAAATGATTCCCCATATGTTCCCATAGTTTCTGGGTTTTTGTCTTCCCCCCCACACTTCCCATATTTTCCTATATCTTCCTGGGGAATCGAGGATGAATTGTGTCTGTGTGATTCTTCGCCTCCTCCTCCACGTCCTTCTTGGCCCAGCGTGATCGACTGGGCCCCCACCGGCTGGGCGCAGAGGGCTAACCCGGAAGGGTCCGCGGCAGGGGGGGGGGCCCACGGCCGACGGCATGTCTGGGAGATGCCTCGGGGCGGGGCCACCAGTGAAGGGGCCCTGGGACACACGAACAAGTACACACAAAGAGCAGGATTCCCCATGTTTTCCTGTATTTTCTGGGTTTCTGTCTTCCCCCCCACTCCCCATAGTTTCCCATATGTTCCTGGGGGTCGACGATGAATTGTGTCTGTGTGTTTCCCCCTCCTGAACCAGGTCCGAGCCGCTGGTGCAAGCACCGCCTGGGGAAGACACGACGAAGCAGGATCGCATCGGAAGGAGTTGGCGGCACGCCAAAGGGGGGGGGGGAACGAGGGAGGCGGCCAGAAAGGCCTTCTGGAAGGCAGGGGGCTTCCTGAACGGGTGGGATGCTCCCAAGGGGGCGTCTTGGAAGGGAGGAGGGCTTCCAAGGAGCCCCCCATGCCTCCTTGGAAGGTTGCCCCGCCTCCTCCTGCGGGCCGCCCCAGAGGGCACCATCGCGCGGGAGAGGTGAGCGGGGTGCGCCGAGAGGGGTACGGCGAGGTCGTGCCGTGGCAACTTCGGCGCTGGCTTCTGAACACCACATAGATCGTGGAACCTTCGGCGATCCCGTCTTCCGATCGGCCACTTCTGCACCACAGGCGGCACTCAGCCTCGATAACCCGCGCTGGGGTCGCCGCTGTGCCGACACAACAGGACCAGGCCGCACGCAGAAGTGCGAGGCGGGGATTTATCCAGATCCACCGCCTGGGAACCGACGTCCTGGTGCCTCAGCAGACGGTGGATATGGA
>CAUYUJ010015041.1:193687-198687 GCA_963575745.1 Prorocentrum cordatum
AGTAGTAGTAGTAGTAGTAGTAGTAAGAGTAGTCGTCGTCGTAGCAGTAGTTTTAGCAGCAGCAGCAGTAGTAGCCGCAGTCGCAGTAGTAGTACTAGTAGTACTAGTAGTAGTTGTAGTAGTAGTCGTAGTAGTAGTAGTAGTAGTAGTAGTCGCCGTCGTAGTCGTAGTAGTAGTAGTAGTAGTAGTAGTAGTAGTAGTACAAGCAGTAGTAGTAGCTTCAGTATTACAAAATGTGTCCTCCTCCTCCTCCGCCTCCGACTCCTCCGCCTCCTCTCCCGCCTCCTCCTCCTCATACTCCTACTCCTACTCCTACTCCTACTCCTACTACTACTACTACTACTACTACTATTACTACTACTACTACTACTACTACTACTACTACTACTACTACTACTACTACTCCTACTCCTACTCCTACTCCTACTCCTACTCCTACTCCTACTACTACTACTACTACTACTACTACTACTACTACTACTACTACTACTACTACTACTACACCTACTCCTACTCCTACTCCTACTCCTACTCGTACTCCTCCTCCTCCTCCTGGTCCTCCGCCTCCTCCTCGAGGCGTCTACACCAGGTTCGCGTCGCGACAATCAGGGCAGTTGTTTCTGGCACCGCGTGGATCGTTCAACCTTGATCGACCTCCGCGTTCCCGCAGCGGGGCTCGATCGATAGTGGCCGAGGCCAGGCAGCTGCTGGAGCTCAGCCGTGAGCGCCCGCGCTGGCGTCGCCGCCGCGTCAACGCGGTGCAAGAACCTCTCGTAAGGCGGCATTTCAGGAGGCAGGGTGGCCTCCGAGAGGCCTGGCGCGTCCCTGGAAGCTGCGCCCCTCGACGTGATCCCGGCTTACGCGCCGCCAGCTAAGCGTGGGTCGCACCGCCTGGTACGATGTTCATCTTAAAACGAAGAGAGGCAGCCGCAAGGCGACGCACGCAACAGGTCTCGGCCTGCGCTGGGACGGCCACAGAGGAGGAGGAGGAAGAGGAGGATTCGGTGGCAACGCCTGGGAGCCTTCCAAGTCATCTTGCTGGCGCTTGCGAATGGACGCTAGTCGAAGTTAAATCGACACTAGTCGACGCTAGATCGACGCTAATCAACGCTAACCGACGATAAATCGATGCGACTCGACGCTGAATGTGCGCGTTCTAATAGACTACCGGACACCGATCGACGCTCATGCTCTCTAAAGACGGGACTTCAAGAGCACACAGGGCTCCCATGATTTGCTAATTACCGAAGGAGCAGGGGGTTGAGGAGGAGGAGGAGGAGGATAAGTCATAAGGACGATAATAACGATGATGATAAGGATAATCATGAGAATCATGATAATGATGATATGGTTCGAAATATAAACTCATTCTACGAATATACAAACAGCATAAATCTTGACACAAAAAGAACAGCAAACAACTATTATGGCAACGAAAAAAATCTGATGCGACTGAAGATAGTAATTCTGCTGATAATAATAAAGAACTAATGCGAATAGTAATAACAATAGCAGTGTGTAACGATACTAGTAATAGCAATAATAAGAAAGCATCACAATAATGATAACAAATATGCTCATAGTACAATGAGTATTAGTAGTACATGAGAATATGAGTAGTAGTAGTCGTAATAATGCGAATCGCAGCAGCATTAGGATGAGGATGAGGATGAGGATGAGGATAAGAATAAGGATGAGGATGAGGATGAGGATGAGGATAAGGATAAGGACGGTTGAGAATCTCTGTCACCAGCTGCATGGAACAAGAGCTGGACCCCTGGGTACTACATGGATGCAGGCCCTGGCCCAAACTGCTCGCCGGCTGCCAAGGAGCGCACCCCTCCCCCTCCGCGGGGGGCCAGGGCTGCTCTTCTGGCGAGGTACAGGTGGGAAGACCTGCCGCGCGGTCGGAGGTGGCTGCCTCGCTGGGCACCCCCCCTCCACGAGGAGACCTTCTGTCACGAACCCTCTCCCCCCGTATACCCCCCTGACCCCCACCCCCCCTCTGCCGGGCGCGATCGCGAGCGGCAGGCCCCCGAGGCCCTGCGGGGCCTCGGGCGTCCTCCCAGCGGGCCCTCGGGGCCCGGGCCGCGCGGGCCCTCGGGGCGGGGCAGGGGCCGGCCGGCTGGCCAGACTCGGCACCGCGCCGCGCCTCCGTGGCCACCCTGAGCTGGGGACACGAAGAGGCAACAGCTGAGAGGTTTTCGCGGGAACGACTGGGGCCTACCAAACCTGGCTGAGGGGCCATTGTAGCCGGATGTGTGGGCCACCGCAAGCGGGGGTTGCACAGGCCAGTTTTTGATACATAGGATGTTTCAAAGTATCGGATTTTTAATACATGATTAATTGATGAATAAATGTATGCATGAACTCATCTTTGTTTTTCATACTAAATCCCTGCATGTTTAATACATCATCCGCACGCGGAGCATGTATTAAAAACGGCACTGTACCAGACTCAGCGGAACTTGGTCGGAGTAGGGCGGCCTTCGACTGCGGATACACCAGCGCCGCTGCTGGGAGTACCGATACCGCTACCCCCCTGAACCTCTCCCGGGGTGCGTTCTGACCAGGATGTCGAGGCGAACCCCGAGGGCCCAGGGAGGGAAGCTACAGCCGAGGCTAGTCCACGAGAAACCTTCCACAAGAAACCCAACCCTGAGACCCCAGGACGTCCATGGACCTTTGGTGCGGGAACGTCACGCCTCCCATGGCAAAACCCTCGAAGCCCGGTGCTTCTTGGCACGGGTCTCCAGTGTGCACACTTGCAGCGACCGCCAGACTCCCCGGCGAAGGGCGGGCTGGGCAGGGGCGGGGCGGAGGGGGGAGGGGACTTCTCCTCCCTACCTTTAGGTCGGGCATGTCCCCCTGCAGGCAGATGTTGGGGGAAAATTGGAAAATAGTCCAATAATACCCAAAACTAGATATTTTTATATATATATAGATACATACAACGGCCCCAGCCTATTCTTTGACTATGTTTTAATATTCCTCCTGTAAAGGGACATGCCCGACTGAACCCCACCTGCACCGACCCTCCCGGGCCCCGGCAGAGAGGTGGGCCCTGGCGGGGCGCAGGGGGAGGGGACGCCGATGGCCACGCCCACTGTCAGCAACTCTCATCGCTCGAGTAAGGGATCGACGACAGAATGAATTCACGCCCCGAAACTGCTTCTCTCGTCGAGTCGTATGCAGAATGCTCGTAGAATCGCAAACATTACTCGCACTCCTCATGGATCCGACGAACAATTCGATTATGGCTTAATCGAATGACTAAGGGCTCCCAACTTCGCGCAGTGCGAACAACTTCGCGCTCTCGCGCCGCCTCCCAGGGGAGAAGAGGAGGATGAGGAGGGGTGCGCGAAGCGCGAAGAACTTCGCGCCCTCGAGGGCGCCCTTGATCACGCAGTCGATCCCCTGCTCGAATCGCTGCGCGAAGGGACGCCAGACGGGGGAGGGGCGCGAGGAGGGCGGAGGCGCATGCAGCCCGGACCACCGTCAGGCGTGCCGACCGTGGCAGCTCCGCCGAGCGCGCGCCTTCAAGGAAGCAGCGCACGGCCAAGAACCGCCGAGGGCGCACGCCAAGCCGCCCTTGGGAGGCAGCTACTGGGAGGTCTTCGTCGGAAAGAGTAAGTGGGACTGAGCCCCATTGGAGGGGGCTGTTACGCCCCCGAGTGGGCCTCGGATTAAGCCGGATGAAGCGGGTTTAAGCGGATCAAGCCAGATTAACCCGGATCAAGCCAGATTTCGGACCAGGGCAAAAACAGAATTTGACATCCCAGGAGTTGCATCCGAACCACCCCAGTGGGGCACACACGAACTGGGAGAAGAAAACAACGGCATAAGCAGGTCCGCGCGGACTTCTGAGCTCGGCGCCGACCCCACATCCCCCCGCGGCAGGGGCGGCGACAGCGGCGCCGCCAGGGGGGTCCAGCGCAGATCCAGGAAATCCGCGCGGACCTCCGAGCGTTTGTGATTACGTGGGCACACGGACGATCCGGGATAGACCTGGTCTGGGCAGCGCCTTGTCTGGCGTGCCACTAGGTGTGGGCCGGAAAACCCCTGGAACGGCTTGATTCGGGATGGTTCCTGTCTCAGGAGTGTGCCGGGCAATATCTACGTGGGGCGGAATGTGACCTGGGAAGACTCGAACTGAGTGGCAGCTCCAGCGAAGAAACGAGAGCCGAATCAGAGGTAGATTCCCTGACCACCTCCTGCCCTGATAGCTCAGGGTTCTGACAGGGGGGGGGCATCGCAGACCCAAGAAATCTGCGCGGCCTCCAGAAATACGTGCATATGCCGTTGATTCTTCTTCGAACATCTTTCTGAAGAACTCCCGGGAGCCTCCCATGTCATCTTGTTGGCTCTTGCGAGTCGAGACTAGAGGCCGCTCGTTATTCCCGCAACGCAAAGCTCGTGACGGGGATGGGGGGTCCGGCCGCCGTGCGGGGTAACGGTATCGTGGCAGGCTCGGGCCTGATATTGGCAACGTCCTTGGGGGGTACGGCCGCCGATCGGGGTAACGGTAACGTGGCGGGCTCGGGCATGGTACTAGCAGTAGTGATGGTAGCAGCAGCACTACGAAGACGACGAGGACGACGACGACGACCAGCAGCGGCGACGACAACGACAACGGCAACGAAAACGAAGGCGACGACGACGACAATGACCGGCCAGAACGGCGGTGACGACGACGACGACGAGTGGCGGCGGCGACGATGACGACGACCAGCGGCGACGATAACGACGACCGGCGGCGACGCCGACGCGTGCGGCGACGACGAATGGTAGCAGTACACGTAGAAGAAAATAGCAATCATAATGGAAACAGTAATGATAATAGTAGTAGTAGTAGTAGTAGTAGTAGTAGTAGTAGTAGTAGAAGTAGTAGTAGTAGTAGTAGTAGTAGTAGTAGTAGTAGTAGTGGTAGTGGTAGTGGTAGTGGTAGTGGTAGTGGTAGTGGTAGTGGTAGTGGTAGTGGTAGTGGTAGTGGTAGTGGT